>JABFVB010180685.1:0-20522 GCA_018812205.1 Adelognathus sp. PSUC_FEM 10030001 | reverse complement strand
CACATGAGGAAGCTATGTGAAAATTCTCAATTTTCAGAATGAAAAGATACAGATAGCGACTTATTTTTCAATGTGTTGGTATGATTTCTGATTAATTTTTATATATTCTTACGGAAGCATTTCTCTGCTTCGCCTGAGCGACCAAGTCGCTCACGGCTTGTAAATTTTTCTCCTTATCCGACGTCGATGTCATCTGACAGACCGCTACGAGTGGATTCGGCATAGTCGATAACAGTCGCGTTGTTACCTTACCGACTGACTGACTACCTGACCTGAAGAAAATTTATATGTAAATATTTTGCCTCCGGATCAGCAAAAGTGCCCTATGCATGCTTCTATGAAAAAATTCCAAGAGCAATGTCTGTGCAAACTCAAAAAAAATGGAAGAAAAAAAAACTATAAAACGATTGAGATTTTGGCAATGTGATATTTGGTATTAAGAAGGCGTTTCACAGTCTTGTGCGTGATTTTGAAGAGCCCTGATAACAACAACTGTAAATTTCAAGTACCCAAAAGTTCGGAATTTGCCAACCAATTTCACGAATTTTCAGTAAAATTAATACACCGAACATTAGAGTTGTACAAAATTCCCATTAAATTTACTGAATTTTTCATTAGCTTCAAATTTTTCTCGGAAATCGCAGCTCATCCATGTGTTTGAAATTTCAAATACGGTTCACGAATAAAAACTTCCGGAACCATATATTAAAGCAAATTTTGATCGCATTGAATATCACTTGACAATATATCACTGGACAGGATGTTCACATTATTCCTTGATATCTATTCCGATGTCAGATCGTACAACAATCACATGCCTACCTTACATACATAGCTTATAGACACTCGATACATCCTTTTTGTCATAGATCATCGATATGTAGATACAGTGAGTGAAGTTTTGACGCGAATAGCCGCCACCATTGTCCGAACGTTTCCGGTCCAATAGCCGTTCGACAATCACTCATTCCCAGGGTATTTGATATTTTGACAGAGTGGACTTTTGTGTACGACTCCGTAGTTCATAGCCAGCCGATTAGACACGTCTGATTCACGCTGAGCGAGCTCAGTATTTATTGTGGCTATATGTATATAGAGAGGGGTGTTACGGGCGCGAGACTGGAGAGAGACCGGTGGAGCAGTCGTCCACGGTGGCTTTAATACGGCCTGGATTTCCCGCGAGGGTTCCGCATGCATCAACGGATAGATATATGATAGAGTTATGGTTCCCCTATGCTCCCATTATGAAACCATCCCCGAACCGCTCCGGCGTTCTCTCCCTCCACACGCCCCAACGCTCGTTCTCTCGGCCGCTGGATGGAGGCACTCTTCGCTCCCGTACATCTTGTGCCAACAACCCTCACGAGCTAACAGCCCCGTGTGTGTATAGCGCGCATAGAAAGTACACCGACGGCGGGATTTCTGAACTGCGTGCGCTTTGTCGTATGCCGAACTTAGACCCCCTCGACATTTCACCAGCGTGACGCAACCCCCCCATTAGACTCGTCATTTATTATTATTATCATTGCTACTACTCCTATTATCACTTATTCGGTCGTTCTTGACTCCCTATTGTAATGGTCGTACCCACACTCGAAATCTGGTCCACTGGATTCAATCTGCTTCTGGCGGGAGACCTTTTGAAAAAATGTATCATACTTCCTATTCCCACTGGACTTTGCTGAAAGCAATGGAACGTTATTTGCTTTTTCTTGTGTGTTCGCAGAGCCAAATTTTAAGGAGCCCATCACGAATGTCACCGCACCTGTTGGCAGAGAAGCCATCCTCTCGTGTCTCGTCCAGGATCTTGCAGGCTACAAGGTAAGCGGCATCTGTCATCTAAATTGGCCTATCGATCGGTTTGGAAGCGATTCGTACCGTAAAACTGCACTGCGACATGTTATATCGAACTGGAAACAAAAAAAAAGATCTTATCCAAATTTTTTCTATTCGCGGCCACTAGATAATGGGATTTAGTGCTAGCCAAGATGAAAATGTCGGATATTTGGAGTGTGGTGACATGTTACGGAGTATGCAGTGAGGTTTTGGGATCAATCATTACTGCGAAACTGCACTACGATGCGTGATATCGAGCTGGAAACGAGAGAAGTGACGCGGATGAAGTTGTTGGAGTGGTTTTTTTCGCCTGACTGAAGCTTCTGAAACTGTTGATAGAGAATTCGTCATTCGGATTAACTTCTTGAATTGAGAAGTTCGAGAAATTACTCGTCGGAAAGCTACCAGTGATCCTCGATTCTGTGATCTGCGATCGCAATTTAGCCGGCACATGCAACGCCACTGATCGGCATCAGTTACAGATTCATCCATAGCGAGCGGCAACAGTCTAGTTTTATCTCACTGACAGTGATTAGCCCTTGAGCAATTTTTCCGGCTCTCCCTGCCTGTTCCGCTCTCTCACTCTCTCTCGCTCTGTCTTTCACCGACCCAATGATACCGAGATTGATCGGTGGAATATTCACGTCAGCGATCCTCTACCGAGAGATGTCTGCTGCCGGGGATATGCGTGATCCGTATACACGGACTGAAATGCGGCAGGACCTGACGAGATTCGCTCCGCGCATCAGCCTGTACGTTCTCACGTAGTTCGTACCAATTTCCGGACGATTGAAGCGTTCGCCCACTACTGGCAATGCTCTGTCGTTGCCAGAGCGCGCTACAGCCGCTCCGATGTGCTTCCAACGTGAACAACGGAAACGTGTAATCAAATTAAACAGTGAAGCACATTCGCTCGGGGCAATAGAGAGCCGATCCGTATCGACTGCTTCAAATGATAAAGGCGTATCTTACGATATTCCACACTTTCAATGGTTCGGGACACGGACTTCTGGTTTTCAGCAGTCGATGCACATCCGTGGATACACTTCGAAAGGTTCCTTCCAACTCACTTACATCACCGCTACCACTCATCTTCCAATACTCCATCATCAATCTGTCTCTGTGGGGTCGTTCGTGAAAGGAAAGAAAAAAAAACAAGTCGAGGAAACTTGCGTTATTTTTCGGAGACAATTTATCAGCGTTGACAAGAATGAATTTACGTGTAGCCCATCATTGGAATTCCGGGTGATCGACTGTCACGCTTCTGCGGCAACGGAATCCCCCCAGCAAAGTGTTTTTGGAAAGGGCATCTCGCAGCCCTTCCATTTCAATCTCTAATAGCTCGGTATATGATATACTGTAAACAGTACACCAAATGTCATTCAATCTCGCTCGACTTCCGTTTTCCTTCTCCTTCTTCTTCCCGTTCCTTAAACATTCAGTTTTATCGATATTTTTTCCATGGATTCCCGATGGTGTATTTCCGAGCTCGAGAGAGCCATCCTTCCCTACTGTGGGGCGCCCTCGAGAATTCAATTGTACGAAGGCGAAATCGATCGTTCAAACAGCAGTGAAGGTAATACTAGAACACGGTGAAATGGAATTGAAGCATTTCTTGAGTCTCTATGTGTACAGAGATATAAGGGAGAAGCGGCATCGTCGACAGCGGCTATACGTTAGGTATAAAAGCGTCGAACCGTTGTAAATCTCGATATATCAAGAATATACGCCCTTTTTATCCCTCCACGGACGATGTATACCTTGAGGCCTTCCAACTTCCGCCCTCGCTGGTTCACCTCCTTGAAAGACCACTTGGCCAACGGGGGCTCACTTTTTCCTCGTAGATACAGGAATGCGTTCGCTCGGAACGTTTGTTTCGCGAACGGCCCTATCATCGCTCGTTCAATCGTTGTTCTCGTTCTCTCCGTGTGCTACAAACGTTTACCTTATACGTATGTACGTCCACAAATACTTGTACGCGAACGGAACGAACAGCAAAGCCGAGAGACTTTGGACGGATTCAACAGTTGTGATTGATTGGCCATTGAATAAGAAACGAGGATCGAATCTCAACTTCGTAAGCGTTCGAGGTCTTGTGGATTGCCCTATTGCAAGCTCTATGATCCATCGCAACATGTGTTACTCGCGAAAGTGCCATGAAACATGACTAGACATTTGTAGAATTTACAGCTTTCCGAAAAATAGGGAGCGTACGTTAACAATCCTTCGGCTGGCTGTCTATCATAGATAATTTTGAATTGGACTCATTCCCTCCTTTCTATGATGGATACTGACTTTATGTTGAATTAATTTCCCATTGACCCTCCTCGATCGGATTGATAGAGTCGCCTTCTGAATGTCACTTGCATGCCAAAATGCGACTGACTTGCCACAAAGTTCCAATATGGACATGTTTGGACAGTGATCTTTAGTGGAGGACCCATGAAATCACTTTAAATTCAAAATCATTACATTTCCTCGTTTCCATCGTACGTTCACAATTGAGTCTGTGGCATTAACATTCAACCGCTTGCGTCTGTTATTGAAGACTTCTTCCATCTGTATCTTGGCCACCCTTTCCTGATCTCGTCGGGCAGAGTAATACCGTTTAGAATGAATTTAACTGATTAATTGCAGAACACTGTAGAGTACGAAGATCTCTTGCGAATTCCAACTCCGTCGTTTGACGAGTTCAACCTCCACTCTCCGCTCAGTGACTCCTTCCGAGCAAACTATCTCTCTGTGTTTCCTTTCGGCTTTCAGATTGATTCGTTCCTCAGAGATTCGCGATGAATCGTCGCGATCTCGCAGTATTGAGCAGCGTTTTACCAGCCCCTTGTATTTGCCAGACTCGGTTCAATTCGCAGAACGTAGGCCGAGATAGGTAAATATAGAAATTCATCCATTCCTACCTGTAGAGGTTTTTTTCCGCTGTATTTACATTGTCCCTCGACGGACTCGAGTAGGTCAGTGGACTCTGAGCGAAATTAGTTAATGCACGTAGAAACCGTTCTGACTTCTGACAAATCTCAAGTCCGAGACCAATGCGACGAATCGTGAGCTTCCCCGTGATATTACCCGAAACTCGTTATGCTATACGTTATGACGATAAGTCGTGATTTATATCCTGCCAAGCGAGTTCCCGAACTGTGCACCAAACCTATGCCCGGAAGCTCAACAGGCAAATGTGCGCTGGCAACGTCTCTCTCGGCCGGCATTAGCGGTCCTGCAAGCTTAATCAACTGCTAACCATGACGCAGGACCCAGGCGGGTCGGTCCGATCTGGGGATTATTATTCAAGCTCGCGCTCTGCCGACCGCTTCACCCCTTCGGACATCCCCGGTGAATCGCAGCCCGCGATTCACGCAACTTCCGCCGGAGCTTCTGCTACTGTGAGAACAGGGGGAAGGTTTGTGGTGACGCTGTTGCGGGTTTCATTAAAAACACACGATAACTCGGTGGACTAACTCGTTTTCACTCGGCGTCCCGTACGTACATACCGCATGTACGACCGTTGAAGAGTCCTCTTTCAGTTTTCCCGCTCTGTTTCCCTCTGCCCCCAATTCACACTCTATACTCGTCGTTTCTCTTTTATTCCCTCACATCTTTCTGTTCCGCTCTTCCTCCTTTATTCGTCGTCGGCGGCCCATCCCTTGCACACTTGCCCACCCACCGGTTCGAATTCTCATTCGGTATTTCTCACTGGATAGAGAGAGAGTTTCGACTCCGTGAGACATGCAAGAATCGGTACTTTGGGTTTTACCAGCAGTTGCGCTAACGTTTGCGCGATACGTAATGGTCTATACATGAAAGTGGAACAGAGAAAGACGCAACAACGTGGCACTGAAGCCACGTTGCATTATGAGTGCCTAACGTGCAGGTAGTTTCTACGGTACCGTTGCTGAAGGTGTGTATGTATACCGTACCCCCACGTTACGTTGATATCGTGCTGAACTGCTGTGCGATCGTAGTTACCGGTACCTGGTATGTTCACAAAAACGGCCATACGAGAGGGAGTTCTCGTTTCAACGTGTGTAATCAAAGCCGCTTGGGAGCTCGAAACGTCGACGTAGTTCGGCGGTCCTCTCTGTACATCGAGGAATCTGGAACGCGACTGCCGATTGGTGAATACCGTATTTTATATTTTGCTTCTTTCGCAATGGATTTTTTTCTCTGTTTCGTATGGAAAAAAACTAGAGTCCACGTATGCTATTAAAATTCACAAGGTGGAATTTTTGCGTGAGGAAATTCATTTGCAGTATGAGGATTTCAGTTCTAGATGCACAGCGAAATACTGTGCAATCCAGATTTAACTCATCGCTAACACACTCGGCTCGATGACAGAAAAATATACGGAGGTAGCACGGAGTGTCGTAAACAATTCGCTCTTCTACAAATTGACAAAAGAATGAAAGACCACAGGAGTATCATAGAGATACCAATGCTACGAATACGGTGCACCGAGCTCACGTTTTCTCGCTGCACGCTCACAAGTAGCGAACTGGAAGGTGGAAAAGCACAAAACAACTTTCAATGAAGCACTTGCACGGGTAGAAATTCAACCGCTGTTTCCACTGCCGTTTGTATTATTCCAGCATAGAACGTGCTGCATCATGATGCATATATGCGAAAAGTGTAATCCACGCGAGCGCACGGTTGAGAGCCACTGCGAGAGATGAAGCAGCCGCGTGAGAGCTGGTCTGCGTAGTTCGTACGAGAAATATTGAAAAGTATTCATCCCGGGCCTGGGCCAACAGCATGAAATTCAAATGGACGGATACGTTGGGTATTTACAAAGGCGGAAGGAGAGACGTGGAAACGAAGAGAAGGTAGAAAAAAAGAGAAATAGAAAAAACAGAGCAAGTGGTGGATGTAAAAGGCCGGGCAAGGCAGCGAAACAACGCGCTGGTTGTACAGCCTCGCCTGCAAACGGACGAGAACTTGGACGGAATAATCGCGGTCGTTTATAAGCTCCAGAGGTGCGTTGGTTGGTTACGCGAGGGGTGCATTAAGATGACGGATAAGGGTCGCGCTTGCTACTTCAGCCCTCGCAAACATCGTCGCTTGCACGACGGAAAGCTCGAGGCGTTGCGGATCCACGAGATAGCGACACCTCTCTATAGTATATTGTCGCTGTTTTCCCCGGGCTTGTCCTTTCCGTCGTTGTCAGCATCGTCGACGTCCCGGAAATTCAGGCATTGCACTCTTGCGCTATACAACGGTAATATCAAGAGGGTGAACACTACCCAGTGCACGAGTCTGTTACTACTCATGGATAATGGGCCAGCGAACCGACACACTTGGCTTTTCTACATTTTACGAGAGACGGCCTGCCGCAATCCACGGAACCTGGCGATTTAATAGCCTCTCCAACACACAAACGAAGGCATCAAAGATGCACTTGTGTCAGTGGACCAAACGGCGCAGCATCGCGGTCACTGGCTTGCATTTTGATAGGAAATTTTATTGCAACGATGCTTCCCCGCGAAGGTATAAACCGTTTTGACTTTCCACCGCTTCTGCCCTCTTTCGTTCTAGTCGCTGCGCCATAACAGTCCTTGTTTCCTAATAGGAGAGGTCCGCGATAACGAAACTGGACCTGCAGACCGGCATACGCGGTCACTCGCCGCTTACGAGGGCGATACTGAACACGATTTCACGGTAATTATTTGAGTTACGTGCACGATAGCGGAATGAGCGCATTGCCGACAATCAACGATGACGCCAATCAAGCGTGTCCGGAATCAAATAGTGCAATCTGGAGCGAATGACCAGACACACATGTTTTATCAAAGCACCAATCCAAATCCACCATCGAACCATGGAAAAGAGTCAATGAAATTCGCGTAAAGAGACGCGAACCAATCGCCACTATGCTTTCGTGAATAACCGTGAGTACATTCGGAGGAACAAACTGTTTTTTATTCCTTTTTACGACTTTAACGTCGTAAATTTTACGAGCTCCCGCGCCCCACACATCGGATACGTAATACACTGTAATAAAAAAAGGGGGATCGTGTCATCGGCACGTTCTACGACCTATAGCAGCGAGAATAATTGGCCGTTACCGCATGAATCCCTCCCTAGTGAAATGAACGAGACAATAGAAATAACCTAAAGCCCATGGCTTGAATGTATATGATGAAGATGACGCTGCTTGGGGTTGGCTGACTTGCCACTGGCGAACTGGATTAGCATTTTTCAATGCTCGACATTTTTTGCTTGGATGTGACATTTTTTAAATCATCATGCTGCATCAGGGTATCCTACGAAATATTACCACGGCGTAGAGTTGATTTTCCTAACGACCCTCGTTTCTCGAATGCTTGTGATTCTGATTACCGAGAGGGTGCCAAAACGAAGTGTGTCTTTTGGAGCTCATTTGGCAGTGACGACACTACCATATGACATTTTGCGGTTGACATTTCGCAACGAACCATCTCCCCAGGTACCACCCTCCATATTTTCTTCGTTCTTAATGACATCGACGTGTCGCCGCACATCGACTGTGAGACATCCGCAACCTCTTGATTGCCCCAATGTCCCAAGGCAATGGAAAAGCAATGCCTCCGAGCATCTGTATAGGACTAATTACGTCTCAATTATTCAGCGATCGAAGCGCTCGTCGACGCTCCCTTCGGTTTGCCATCTACCACTATGCATAATCCCTCTTCGGTGATACTTTGACAAAGCCTGGCAGTTCGCATCGGAGTTTCGATCTGTCCAGGGTAAGCCGAAGACTAGCGTGTTTTCGAGTAACACATCGGAGATATGAAGAAAGGTCTGCAGGCCTTGATGAAGCAAACAGATGATACTGCATGAATTTGTTACATCGATACATATCCACTGCGTTGTTGACGCTTGATGCATACGCCTTTGATACGCTTAACTGTGTGCGCGAGACCTGAGCGCCGGTTGATGATCATCGGGCTGTGTATCCCCGAGGCTCCAGCGCGAATAGCTTCAATTTCGTGGGATTATCTAACGGCATGTGCTCTCGCTATGTGTGATCTACTCTGACATTGGTGCGAGATATATCCGAGCGGTACTTTGGACAGACGATACTCAGCGAGCTTTTGACACTGTACTGCTGGTGATATCAAATTCTGCGAATCATCGGGCGATTGAATCCTAGTACACATGTCATGTGATTCTGTGAAGTGTATTGCCACCCCGAACGTGTTCATGACCGCTGATAACGACGAACGGATATCACTCTTCAAACCATGTGAACCGCATGTCAACATCCCATACAAAAGCCCTCAAAGTATCGAGTTAGAACTTAAGAACTCTGCTGGAAAGTTACGTTATGTTCTGGAGTGTGGATAAGTTGCTTTTCGCGTTGATCCTCATTGCGACCAATGATCACGAGCAGACCCGACACCAGCTGAGGCTGAGCGGAAGCACGAGTGCTGGTAACCCAATAGTTGAGCGTCGGTTCGTCGGTTCATGCTTCGGATACAGACGGCGGTTAACGTTTCGCTAACTTTATTTCAATGCAGATGGAACGGGTGGGAGCGAGCGAAGAAGAACGTCGAGGATGAGAGGTTCTATGAGACCCAACGATTATATGCAGAGGATGTGTGTGAGAATCGAGAGTCTAGCGTTGCCGCTGCAGCTCCTGAGCAGAGCCGAAGGGTGTACTGAAATGAGGTGGAATACCCTCGAGCTACGTTTTCCATCCAACCGTGCACAGTGCACAAGGCGAACTCTCTCTCTCTCTCTCTCTCCTAGTTCGTGTTCCTTTCCATCGTAAAACTCGACTCTCCACTATCCTTTCTAAATGTCATACCCACACACTCGTGTGCACGCTGCTTCACTGCGCCCCCGCCGCCCGACCCGTGCTTCCTTTTCCCATCATGAACCGCTCCCGTGATGCCATTGCAATCGGTCCTCCATGCGATTCCCCGATACTTCCTGTTACGTTCCGACCTTCCCTCCCTACCGCCATGCCGAACTTCCTACACTGGAGTGTACCGGAGTTAATCTCGCGAATCAAATCTAGCCAGACTCGGAAATACGATACACCTACTGCATTTCGCTCCTCCCGTTAACCATCGAGATAGGCAACGTCGAGAGGGACGAAATGCAACTCTCACTGTGCACTGTGTTCATCCCGAGTTCAGTCGATCCGATCTCACTCGCCTAAAAGTAAAACATGACACGCGGTGATGTTTTTCTTACTTTGGATATCTTCACAGAGCGTTATCTACTTTTGGTCCACACTTTCCCGGAGAACAACCTTTTCCACAGTTTTTTTGACATTTTTGCGGTGCTTGTGCATCTCTTGATATATACTTGAAGAACGAAAAAAGATTTATGCAAAAAGTTGCAAATGTGCCATATCTATTGTGTAGGAAATGACTCTGCTCCAGTTGCAGTCTTCGAAATCAACGATTGCTGATCACACTTTAGAGAGTAGGAAGAGATAATTCGTTCTTGACTATATTCCGTCAAATGCGAAGGTATCTTTACACGAGAATTCCGAAAGGCGATAACGCAATGCTCATCATTTGAGCAATCTTGGTTCATTACGACTGTACGATGGTTCGAAGAGCACGTTTTGTCTTTATAAATTTGAATTTGAATTTCCCGCCGAAAGGGATACATCACGCGTATAGATTCGATTCAAGACAATGCATGATAACCTATCGTGCACCACAATAACACACTACTTATCGACCGACTAAAGCCATAAGCGCGTATTTTATATGCTCAAACTCAGAGATTACGCCCTTTTGATTTTAGTTCGGCAATGTGGTGTGTTGCTCCAGGTGACTCCATGCGTGATGTTGATTTCGCCCCCAATCCATCCCCGAATCTATCTGCACGTATACACAGGAATATATGCAATTTGTGCAACGTCCGGAAACGCGAGGAGCATCAGTTCATGTTACGTGTGTTCCGGTGCATTTGTAATATTACAGCCGTATTCCATCGGGTGCGAATGTTCAATCTGTATGCCTCAAATCTTGTTCCGAATAGAAATACCATCATTATTCCATGACGCTTCCCGTTCAATCTTCCATCGGATCCATAAGTCCGCCGAAGAATAATATATGGTAATGGCTGATTTGTGTAATAACTTCCACTTTTCAACCATGAACTCTGCTCCACAATTGATTATCCGAATTATCATAATTATTGCATGACGTTCCCGCAGAATTTTCCGAATCATCTCACCACAGCTTAAAGTCCGAAGAATGATATATGGAAACGAATGGATTTTGCAATAACTCCGAACAAATCATTCGCGACGGTAACTAAGGGGGGAATTAGCTTCAGGAATATTCGACGTATGGAAATGGTTCTCGTTCTACATCAATCCGTGGATACACGTATGCACTGCCATCACGCCCGCGACCCAGAAACTCCTGGCCAACCCTCTCATAGCGGTCGTGACATTAATTTCCCTGAACGTTAGACACAAGCCGAAACTATAACTTACTCGCATAGTCCTGGACGACGTTCCGAGCCGAAGGTTTCCAGGCTTAGCCCTCTCCACCTTGAAGCCAAAACGTCCAGCAGGTCTCCCTGTGGGTGTACGCGCGAGGCAGGCTGCGGAATATATTTGTTTCCTCAATGTTACATGAACGCTGCAGAAATCAGAGCAGACTGTTGTTAATCTCTTTTACGGTTATAACCCCCTCCTCGCCACGTCAATATTTATTATCTTTCGAGTCAACGAGGCAACGCCGGACCACGCTACAACGTAACACCATGGTTACCAGCCCGCGTGTACGAACGGTGAATGAGTTACGTAATTCCGCAGGTTCGAGCAGTACCTCAAGTCAACGGCTGCACCGTCTCCAGACAGAATTCCATTGCAATAACTCGCCCGAACTTCTCGCGACTTCTCCAGACTTTTCCCTTCTCAGGGTGAAACGCTAAATCCTCTCTCGCCTTGTTAGCCCAGCAGACCATACCCTCGCAAACTCCAATATATCACTGTATCTGCATCGTACAATCGTCGTCGCTGCTTCCAAATAAGATGACGCCAATTTTATATTCACCAAAGGGTGGGGGTGCTTGGTGTGTATATTTGTGGAGCTTCGGGTGCCTCTGTGCGACTGACGTAAGCAAAAATTGTGGAAAATGTGCTCACCACGGGGAAAATAAAGCGCCTACTGTGATAAGAGATTTCGCCTTTCCACCACGAGAATAACGATGGCATGAGGGAGAGAGGAAAGGGTGGCTGGAAGAAATCGAGTCGATCGCAGCGAGGACGCCAGGGTTGGGTGGCATTCTCTTCGTCATATCTCTTTCCGTTCCTTCAAAAGGATGCCTGTAAATTATCACGGATGAATTCGCTGTGTGCTAAAGGCAGAGCAGCGTCCAACTGTCCTTCGCCCGCTCGGGGGGTTCTCTCTCCCTCGCACACCGACAGTCGTAAATAGTTGGTTATCATACTTGGCGGAAGCACGACGGGGCATTACGTACATTCATGTGCGGGGCCGTGAGAGGATTGGTCCAAACAAGAGATGCGGTTGGCCAGAGGAGTGTAAGGAGTACGGAATACACACAGTTGCATGGGACAGACTCACTCCGAAATATACATTCGCATACTCACACACACGGGCATACTGGTTCAAGCCGCTGGGAATGAGCGAGTCCCATTCATTGGAGTGGATATCAAATGCAATAGTTCACGGAGGGTGCTTCCGCACCCGGTGGTCAACCGGTCCTCGAACTTCCACCCCGCATCTAATCCCGTGAGCCCTTACTCGGTGCATGGACGATTCCCAGTTTGTGATGTTACACAGGGTCTAAACTAGTCCATCCAGCTCGCTCATCGAACTCTGCTCAACAGATTTACAGGCTGCAAGCTCGATATCCCTGATCCCGAGGATGAATCACAGCTTCATACTGCGCTGTATCTGCTTGGAGCCGCGAATTTCCAAATTTCATAAGTTCTCGATAGGATCTACAAGGATCACTGTTCGTGTGTTGACATTCTCTACACAGTGAAAAAGGATTCATTGCCCCAGCCGACTACTTAGTGCGATTACCTCCGGTCAAGAAATTGATTGTGCCGACCGTTCATCCGTTATTTCAATGAATTGATGGGCTCACCGATCCAATTTATGTGATGAAAAAATGAGTTGATACCTCAAATTGAAGAATTATTCGTGCTAACCACTTAATTTGTTGGAATCACTAATTTTATGGCTGACGTAAGCAATTTCTCGTCTGCTGTAAATCACACTTAGCAGTTGGCTGGGGCAGCCAATCCTTTTCCTCCGGTAGTACCTTGCTTTCATCCAGAAGCGGAAGAAGATGCTTACTATCTGGTCCATCCAGTGAATGGGATCAAAAGTACATCTAGATAAAGTAGTTCTTTAGGTGCGATCGGAGCTCGCTCATTGAAAAGTCTGAGCAGGCTAGAGGTATCAAGTACGAATAATGATTGACCGTTCTACTATAAATACAAACTGAGGAATTGATTGGATATTCCAATACCTAGTCCTTGACCTGCGTGTTTGCTTGACGGGTTTTATAGTTTCAATATTAATCCCGGGGTAAGGACTGTGATTAAAGTTATTTGATGCCAGAGGAGGGAAAAATATTCACATTAGGAATTATGTGATGACGGTCAGTGTTTCAATTCGTTCTTTCCATGAGACTGTTTTTTCCTTCAATGTTTTTCCTGGGTCCGGAGAACTAGCAACTCCTTCAGGCGAGGCTGACATCTCGGATACGCTACGCCAGAATCCATTATGTGGAATGAATGCTACGAGATAAATAATTAGAGCTAAGTAGCCATTCCATTAACTCCGTTGCATTTCATTCATGAGGAACGAGTTCATTGCTGAAAAAAATTGTCTGCACAATTAGCCTTTATGTTTTACCTCGGATTGGCAGACAAAAGAGTATAAGCAGGTCATTGCACACGTAGAAAAGTGTCACTAAGCAACGTCATCCCTTTTTTGAGATCACTTTGTCGAACGAATCTAGCGAATAACATCAGGAATGGAGCTCTCCCGACTGCAGAGGAAGCAACAATGTCTAGACTTTCCTCATCCATACCTTCGAGCATTTTTCCCGTTCGACAATTGGAGGTGTCATGCGGAAGTGTCTCGAATAGCATTCCGCAACCTTTCATCGTTCTTCTTCGAAAGCTCAGCAACGAATAGTGACGGGTCGATATTTTTGCTCCACAGGTAGCGTGGCTGAGGGTCGACACACAGACGATTCTCACTATCGCCAGTCACGTCATTACCAAGAATCACCGAATTGGCATCACTCACAGCGATCATCGGACGTGGTTTCTTCACATAAGAGAGGTCAAAGAATCGGATCGCGGATGGTACATGTGTCAAATCAATACGGATCCGATGAAGAGTCAAACTGGATATCTCGACGTTGTTGGTGAGTTCTCATCATGACTAAAATTGATATAGTTGACTCATCGTATTTTGAGCACGATTAAGTGGCACGATGAACTTTATTATATTCGTCTATTATTCCGTTCCTGAACCGTTTCTTTTGAAGCTTTTATTGTCCCTTGTTGCCCACAAGGAAGCAAAGTTCGTTGTGAAAGAAACGAGTGAAAATAGTTAACGAATCTTCCAATAGCGGGATAGCTTTCTCGAAACTTGGATTTTGAAATAATTATTACTCATAAACTGTCATTGGAAATTGAACTTGGTGCAGTAAGCGATTTCGACAGAGTCGAATCTTTATATCCCATATGTCACACCATAACGTGGTGTTTGTAAAGCTCCCGTCGAATTGTCGCGAGGAGTGATAAAATAAAAATGCACCCCACTGCAACGACGCGGTCGGGTTGTACATTTTCGTGTGCAACAGACGAGCAAGAGGTTTTGTGTACTTGAGAAAGTTCGCTATATCCGAATACGCGATCAGGCGTACAGGCCGAGAGTGAAACGAACGACGTTGCGCCCAGCCAAGTTACTCGTGGTGATTTCACGAGGGATCGACTGAAGTCTTCCCGTAAGTATACTGGTACACAGAGAATTGCTCCGGAGAATTGGTGTACAGTAGTGCTCTCGGCTTCATAGTGGAAGATATAGGGTGTGCGGTTCGTACCGCGATTCTCCTACTGCCGGGTAACGCGCCGGAGAATCGTCGTTGGGACCCCACGGTAGGCAGTGAAGATATAACTCGCGCAGAACTCAACGGGATTAAATTGCTACAAATCGGATACAAGGGCCATCTCTAACATCCGACAAGGAATACCAATTTGATTTGGTCCATGGTGAACACATCCTCGTGAAAGTCAAATATGAGCACGTACGAGCTGAAAACGGAGTTAGGTACGATTGTATTGATCGAAGATTCACCTGTTATCGAAGTTTCTAGGTAGAGGATCATGATCTTTGCATGAAGATCCTGAACTATGTAACCAGTGTCACACCAATCTTGAACGCATTAACCTACACCGACATCATTTTTCTGATTCACTTGAAGCCACTCTTTTGAATTTTAGGTGTTCGTTGATTCCTTTACCATTTATTAATTCATAATCCTAATCAGCCGTCACTTTATGAACTCACCAGTTTCCCCCATGAACGTCTGAAGCTATGTCGCGAACGATATCGATGTGCATTATCTGCTATCCCATTGACTGCCTCTATTCGCCTTTGAAGAGCTTTCAGACGAGATCCTAATGGTGACAAGACTATCTATGACCCGATGAGATGCAATCAACGCGTTAATTAGCGAACGAGTGATGTCTGAATGTGCTGTTATAGGATGATAGAAGCCTCCCCACATATATACCAAGTCATTTGGATCTCGTATAGGGTACCCCTAGAAAACTTGGATCACTTAGGAGTGGATGGAAGAATGAGGCCAAATCGGTTCATATTGTTCCCTTTCGATCGAAGTCGCACGGACTCAATGCTGTGCGAGTAACGAACCGAGTTTCTCAAAATGGATCACTGAACAGGTTTGACGTCACAGTGTATTTCTGTCAGAAGGCCAAATACACATCCGATATACTATTTTACTCTTCTCAAATACAGTTATCAACCAATCCTTTCCAGAAATGCGTAAAGTGTATGCTTTGTACTGCCGAGTGATTTTCACGTAGAAGTAGTGAATAGATTCTGGTACCATGTAATATTACTATTTCTCGCCGTAAAGCTATCGGCGTAAAAATCTAAATACGGCGAAGGTGGTGGATGTGACTCGGACCATATTCTGATGTCAATATTTCGTATGAAACTGCGTTGATCAAAGTGTGCCATACTCACCACACTTTCCCGGTATGAAACTTCATTATATGATTGAGAACCGGCAAAGTTTTTGTCTCTCATATAATTCTATTCAGATGCCAAGTAACTACTATCACCTTCACCAATACCAGTGTAGCGATACCAGAAAAAGTAGTAACTCTGAGGGGCAAACTGCTTGAAAGAGCCTGCGCACCAATTCTGAATTCAAAGCCAGTGTGCAATACGATGGATCTAATTTCCGCCAACGAACATATCGTTGGATCGCATCGGGGGTTTGCCGAAGACGAATTTTCATTCGTTTGATGAAATCCCAATCAGTCTCGTAGTATACACACGTGTATATATGCCGCAGGGAGTGAGAGAGAGAGTGTGTGTGTGTGACGCTGATACAGGATGAGAGGAATCGAGAGGAGGACACGCGGATGGTGAGAAACGCAGGCGAGGGATTCGAGAGAGCGGGTTGTCGCGGGTAGGGTATATGGGATTACCGCCCGACAAAGACTCGTTCGGCTGTACGTGGAGCAAACGTGGTGGCACATCAGGCAGAACCGCTGGCGCGGCCAGAGCGACGTTCCGTGTATACGGCGAATGAGGCGACGCGATCCCAGGGCTGACTACCGCGGCGCAGTGTACTCTCTGTCGGGACCCAACGTTGACCCGGGTACTCGAGCCATCACCCCATCTGTACGTCGCGTCCGTACACCAGTACTAGTGTCCGGGCATTTGCCGCGGGAATCGAACTATTTCGATTTCCCAGCCCAGAAGATGGTGTGTCCTACCAGAGTGATCCATTGTTTCACATAGGTATACTCCCGGGGTTGTCACCTGTTCGTACACTGCAGTGTATATGTACAGAGCGATTCAGAATTAATGTCGTACTTGTTTCGAAATTGACCACTATTCATCTCAATCAGCTATTAGTCAGCCTCTGAAACAACAATTCAGACGAAAATCTGAAAATCACATTCCTTTCTCAAGACGAGCCGGAGATCGAATTCGTGTTAAGCGTGAAAGAATACGTTATTTTTAGGAGCCTTCATCAGATGGCTGCGATATCGCTGTTTAGAAACATCCAGCGTCGTCTCTTTCCGCAGAATCGGTCGAAAAACATTCTCGTTACTTTCAGAGCTATATCCGACCTATTTTTTCGCGCTGATCACGTATCGGCCAATTTTTTTACACCCAAGCGGATTAAAAAAATTTCTATCGATTCCCACCTCCGAAACTGTTTAGGGGTTTTGAAATCAATTCTGAACCACTCTGTATATCGGCGTGTGTGGTTTCTTACGAACTGCTACTGTCCAGTTTCGAACGCGGGCTTGATTCGAGTACCTCACTCGCCGCGAACTTTTCACGTGCACGACTTCTCTCACTCTCTCTCGCTCTGGTGATTCAGCCCTTGCCGAAGGAGTTAGCCAAGAGGAATTGCTCGACAGCGATAGAGTACAAACGAAAAGGGGTTGAAAAAGCTGGAGAAGAGAGGAGGAGAAGCACAGGAAGGGTCTAGGGTCACACAGTTGCCTCTTCGGTATACCAGTAAAAGAAAAAGATAGATAGCGATGAAGCCGCGCCGGTGACGAAGAGAGATCCGTGCCGGCACGGCCGAGCGAGTGGAAGAACCTTACGAGGCTGAGTTCTTCCCAACCAGTTGAGTTAAGAGAAAGTATTCTTCCTCCCTCCGTATGTATGTGCGTGCATGTGTATAGAGAAGCCACAGTGGCTACGGCGAGTGAAGCAGTAGCGGATAACAAGATAGCATCGGACTGTGAGGAGAAATATCTTCTGAGAAAATTGTCCACCCCACTCGTCACTGGTGGAGGTGGGGCTGGAAAGCTTCTGTATAAGGAAAAAGCTCGCTTTCCTCGTTATCCGTCGACATGCGGAGAAGCGGTGTGGCCTTCCTGCACTGCAAATACCGGCGAACGAGCCTCAAATGGAAAGGGTACAGAACGAGAGAAAAGTGGGAGAAATAATGTTAGGTGTGTGGGTGTGCGAGAGTGCGAATGAGAGCCTGAGACGTCCCGAAAGCTGCTGCACAGAGACGAAATCGAGTAAAAAAGAGTTGTAAAGGCGCTGCAATTTATATAACATTTCGGTCGTTATCCACGCATCGTGGGATTTGTTATCGTCAGCAGCTTTGGACGTCGCGTTGTCTATGACACCAATGTTGCTCGGTTCTTTCACGAAGTAAATAATGATTGGCAACTGATGAAGACGAAAATGCATTCTCCAGAAAATCGGCCATACTGTCGACTTTCTCCCTTATGGTGCACACTTTCTTCCAGTAACTGCAGTCGAGTTTCGCGAGAGTTGAGTCTTGATGCTAAATGGAATATAAAAGTATCACACTATACTGTTGACCACTGCATGTACGTTGCTGTTATCGTACAACCTCAACGGATTCTGCAGTTGAAGGTTTCTCATGGAATCTACATTGTAGTAAGCAGCGCAATCATCGAATGGCAAAGCCTGTTTCAAGAACCAACTCGAACCATGGAAGTATAATTATGAATCAACCCTAGATTCAGTCACCGATCCATCACTTATTCTCCTTGCAAAATCTTCATTCACTAGAATAAACGCGCTGTTGCATAGCTAGTTAGGTTCAACACGACGCTTTGCCCACATTCATTGTCGTCAGACGATGGTGAGTGTAGGACCAAGAAACTGATTTCGTCTTGTGAAAAAAAGGAGTAATTAAGATGAAAAACTGTGCGACGTTGATCCGACAAAATCCTAAAAATCTTTCAGTTTCAAGGACTTGGATGCTGCCGTGCGTTTTGACTTTCTCAAGTAGGGTGTTGACCTTTTAGCGATCCATGTAAATCACTTTTAGCATATCCTATAACGTAAGATGAATGGTACTAAATGTATCCATGAACAATGAAATAATACGTAAATGAATAACATTGCCCTACTGATACCAACGACAGTCCATCAGAACATGACGCTACTAAAACGAAGTGGTACAGTGGACATCCGCGTATCTGAATCCCGAATAACGGAAATCATTCGCGTATGAAAATCTAGGTCGACCAGATTACTGAAACTTTATTACCCCCTTTTTTTTGCGGTTTTCTGCAGGTAGTGGAGAGTTTCCGTAATCCAGTTGTCTCATCGAATTGGTTGCCGGGAGGTTTAGATACGCGGTGGTCTACTGTAGTTTAGAATTAACTTTGCCTAGTAGCAGCGTTGCGAGAGACCGTGACATCAACGCAACTCGAGAATCAACAACCATTTGAACAACGAGATACTTCAACTGACGTACAGAAATGTCCCAACAGTGTACTTTCGGTGGCTGTAATAAGGCTACTCAGAGTAGCAGCAAGTGTTGTGCATTCACGGTAACGCGGTGGTATGGAGCAACCAGAAGTCGGAGCAGCGAACGGCCCTTCAACCGCGAATGGCATCTATACCCGAGATCCAGAGAACAAATGTACCGCGTACAGTATGTATACACTGCACACGTATACCCGAGAGAAAACCGAGAGATGAAGCACCGTACGAAAGATTCTGCGAAGAGGTCGAGAGGGCGGGAGAGACCCCGAGCTCAACCTGAGATCCAGTTATGACCATCCACCATTCAACTTCATCTACCGCACTCGGACAGCGATGCAACCAGCAGCTTGCCATGTTCTTCGAGGAACGTCTTCGTCGTGGATCATTAGGAGCATCGGTTTATGTTTTTTTGCCGTTCATTCCAGGCAGCTGTTCTGCAAATTCCAATATTCTTTCGTAAAACAAGTCATGGTTCGTGATTTGTTTTGTCGAGGAAACACGTTTCGAGGAGTTCACAATCCATCGGCTATCCGTATGACCTCACATATACTAGGAGTGCAGAAGATTTCTCAAGTGATAGTCACGTTGATGAATCTTTGTAAAAGCTTTCCATGCTGATCAGAAAAAATTTCGTCCAACTGATTTCAAAACGGTGGAAGGAGTTATCACATAGGAATAATGAAGATGTTTCGTTGATCATAATCGACTTCGGCAGATAGAGCCATTTTTCAGAACGATGTATTGGACAAACATGTTCTTCTTTTCTGTATTCTTAGATCTATCCACGTTCCACATTCCAGAGGGGGAATCGTGGACAAATGATTATAAATGGAAGATACAAATTCATAATTATAATAGTAAACAACCGTTGTAATTGCTTTGGCAATGAAAAATAGAATCAAAAAATTCAACACACCACTGAAGCTAACAATACAATTTTTTAGAGGAATCAACTACCGGAGTTGTGGCCCATTCTTCATTATCACTCACTGCGTACGGACCGTTCCGCTCCCTCCAAAAGCTTTGTTTTCGTGGAAAAATTATTTTTCTATGTGTGTGTAAGTGCGTACGAATAATTCAATCTCTATAACTTGAGAATGGATCGAGAGATCAAGTTGAAATTCATCACACATGTTGAAGGGTCTATGCCCCATGCTCGGTCCAGCTCTTGGATAAATCCGCGCAGAAATTTTGTTTCCAAACGAT
>JABFVB010180684.1:0-13522 GCA_018812205.1 Adelognathus sp. PSUC_FEM 10030001 | reverse complement strand
TGTTTACCTGAAGACAAACTTTTCCACTTTCCAGGACACTGAAAAGTGAGGTAGCAAACAACTTTCACAGCTTAGAGTACACTGAGAGAAAGATCTCGTAGACATTGAGAGATATACAGAAAACTTACCATATATACCGTAAAAGTACTGTATATCTAGCAGTTTTTACTACACATCTGGCAATCACTAGATCCTTCTCTCAGTGTATTTCTTTATCCCCGACGTCTGTTGTTTGTGTAAAAAAATATATTCGCCTAAAAAAAAATCTCGTCCATTTTTCAAACGACTTAGTAATCCCTCCAGCGAAGTAAGGTAGCCGTTTACTCTCTGCACTCATTTTTTTACATTCATCCACTCTGCCTCCTTCTGTTTTTGCGTAACATTTTTCATTTTTTCTCCTCATCCTCTCCTTGCTTGCCCTTCCGCGAGAGTCGAGGGGGGTAAGAGTAATTACTTCGGCAGCGATGTGCGGGGCCAGTGTAAAAATAAACGAACTCGTCTCGATTCTCCCTTCTGCACAAGCGCACGAGGGGCCCGGCCGAACTTACTCGAGATATATCCCAAACTTATAATTTAATGGTTAATTATATAAGGGTCGTCGGGTGTGCGGGAGCGGGCGCGCGCGAGATTCGGCCGAGCCACTGGGCGGACACGGTGACGTGCAGGAATGCCGCGATGAATCTCGAGCGCGCGCGCTCGCCTCTGCATAGCCCGCCCGAATCCTTTTATCGGACCGAGGAGCTCCTTCGATCTTCCTCCTTCACGTCGCTGCACAGAAGTAGCAACGGAAGCATCGACTATACTCATATAACTCGTTTTCGGCTCTCTCAAAGCAACCGAACGATTCTCAACGCACCTTCTTCTTTTCGTCTTCTACAATGTGTACAACTTGTATGTAGTTCATATATACACATTGTTATACATTTTATGTACGGCGGATCTCTCGTACCGATCGCGCGTCCTCGGCAAAGTGGACGAGTCAGCGAGGGCCAATCAGTGCGGAACTGTATAGCCTCGACCGTACACTTTTTTTTTCGTGGATGCTTCATTACATCGGTTATAGTCCAACGAAGACGTCTCGTCAAGTTTTACATCGGAGCGAGATAGACTACCATTGTGAGGCGAGAATACACGGAAAAAAGTATTATGAAAACTCAATGAAATTCGAACCGAATAAGACTTCTTTTGTTATCTCAGCTTTGCGAAATGAAATTTGTTCAAATTGAGTTAATTTAGTGCCTATCGTATAACTTTTTTCTCGGTTTGGGCCAATGGACTGAGAAGAGTGGACGTTACCGAATGAAATTAGGATATTTTGTCTAAGTTACGACTGATGATTACTTCGCGTTAGTGTTTGTTTGCACCCAATCCAGCATAGCGATTGATATAATATCTGCGCAATGGGTAGTAACATCCATTAAGGTATGTGTTCTGCACTTAAAATAATCTGCTAGTGAACATCTCATTGATTACTTTCAGTGACAAAAATTCAACGTTATATTCAAATCCACAGCCATTGACAATACTGTCCATGGAGAACCTTCGGATTACGGTTATTATGGATGAGCAAAGATGAATCGGAAACGAGAACCAAAAATTTCGTTATGCACAGTGGAGAACATAACTGTATAGGTTTAGAAAAAAAATGGAATGACAGCGGAAAGACAAAGTATAGACTGGAATATTGGAGCAATGCGATACCGATCTGTCCACGAAGAAGCGTTACAACTGCACATTATCGGTACACGTGCGGTCCCGGAGGTATCGGAACGAAAGCATTGTGGGTGAGGACGTACGCGATCCACCGTACGGTTATAATGCGAGCTGGGAGGGGTTTTTTTTCGTTTCTTCTTCAAGAACTCACAAGAGATGCGGAAAGCCACGAGAGCAAGCGGGACCTTTCTCCGGGGATCGACGATCGCAAGTGAGCAAGAGGCTGCGATAGAGGACCGAGAGTTGAACCTCTAGGCCGTTCCGCGTCCTCGCACACCAGGCGTGTCTGTCTCTTCGAGAGTTGATACTCCCCCCGGCGAGGAGATCGGTGATCGTCAAACCGACCGCTTCGCTTGTCCTTTTTTTTCCTATTCTCCGATTTTTATTCTCTCTTTTCATTCTAATTTTTCCTCTTCCTCTTCACTCCTCCACACCGTCAGCTCGCTCGATCCTGCGCTATCCGACGTTCACCTGCGCGTCCTTCGTGCACCATTGACTTTTCGCCTTTCCCGAGAACTAACGCCCGCGACACCGTATATCAACTTACACTTACACTTCGTCGTTTACAGTCTGTTGTGAATGGAATTGCAGCAGGAAATTCAAGAATCGCTACGAAAATTAGAACTTTGTAGATGGAACATTCGATGAAATAATTGGTAACAGAGATCACTTAACGAAAAATCTTGCACGATCGATTTGTGAAACATCTTAAATTGTTTGCAACGATTTGGAGGCGGAGCATGACAATCTCGAAGACTCTTAACTTTTCTTTTCAAGTAAAAATCGTAGAACGGATCGTTTCTAGTAGCATGTTCAATATCAATAAGCGGATTCTGTTGACTCGTATAATTGCAGTAATCGGCACATAGGGGATGTTTTATTATCACACTAAACAACTCGTTGATGCCTTAAAATTCGGGCTTAAATTTCGATTGTACAATAAACTCAATAGCTGAAACAGTAGTTTTATCTCTTTCCATGCCTGAGCAGGCTGACAGACACGCCAGCAGGTTTCAAACGGCGGGAAAACAGGCTTTTAAGTGATACGAACGATATAACCGATAAATGTGTCACCGCGAGATAGTCGTAAATAATTCTCGAGCGGTGCGATATGGACAAACGTAATTAATTGTCCTCGGGGCGACAAGGGGAAGGAAAAAATGATACAAAAAATAAATATCAAAGCTCCCCCGAGTACGCACTGGACTGGACATAACATATAGACGTTGGTGTATGCATATGCGATTCGTAATCAGACCGTTGGTAACACCATGATACACTTAACGATACAACACACTCTTTCGTCTATCATACACTGTTCGCCCCGAACGCTCGAGCTAGAGCGTTTTATTTCTCTTTATGAATAATGCATTAGCGATTATTCGTTGAGATATTCTATGCCGCACATTTACTATATATAGTACAAAATTGCCAATATCTTTGTCTCTCTCAAACTCGCGTGAAATAATTATGATCGACGCTACATAATATAGGTTCGCGTATATAAACGATGGTGATAATTGCCACGAATGCGATATCGTGCCCGGGTATACGGTGCATTCGGGGTTAATTCGATTGATAGAGGTGATTGGGACTAATCGATTTGCCGGACAACAGGAGAATGTCTCGGTGTCTTGGGCACCCGCGTCTTTTTTACATGGAACTGCGGTGTTGCACCGGTTGATCAGAAGTGAAAATGTGTGAATACAAGCATCGCGAAGAATGAACAAGAAAAAAGAAATGTGGAGACGACGTGAGACGCCCGGCGGGAAATCTTGCCAGACGACATTGTCTCCCCAGTGTACAGACTCTGTTGTACAATGTGATAGAAACTGCGAACCGGATCTCAGCGAGCTAAACGAGAAGATTAATTACCGTGTCTCATTTTTCCGGCACATATAATCTATTCGCAGTAGCAACAGAGGAAAAACCTTTCGATCACCAGTAACCTCAAATATGAAAGGATTGCTTTTACGAATCGAAGCAGATACTAATTAATTTTTTATTGTGAGATGAGTCGCAACATCAATGCTCGATCGATATCTCAACGAAATCCCATTGACGCCTGTATCATTAACGTTCCGAAATGAACAGTGCTCTTTCGTCAATCTCGTGACTCGGCTTCTACATATTCTATGAGAAAATGAAATAGACCGGGCAAACAGGGTGCCGACTGTGTGAAGAAGACGATGAATAGGGCAGTTGGAAAAAAAACAACAAAGCAGGATCACCGGGAGCAGATCCTTCTCTATTCTTTCGCGGTATGCTCGTAATTACAAGGGAGTGACTCGGCGCGACTGTCGGGGAACGGTGGGCGAGATCGGCTCTCCTCCTCGATCTGCTTCGTCTCTTCTTGTGCGTACTCTCTCGCGGAGAGTTCTTATCGTGTCCGTGAATGTGCTCGGTGCATGTGCCGACCCGCTCGATCACTGTGTTCTCTGTATGCGCAATACATGTACACCATACCCTCACCCGATCGCAAGTCATTTAATCTCATGACACCGTTGATCGGCCTTTCTAGAGCTCGCAAATATCTGCCTCATGCTTCCTCTCGTCATCCCGCGAACCACGAGCGCACCTGACCTCAACGGCCTCGCGGCAAACCCTTTACACGCTCGATGACAACGAAGCAACAACGCGGTTTCATTAACGATTCTTCGGGACTCGCGGTGACGATAACGGCATTTTTTTTATCTTCATTTTATTTTTACCCGGAATAAGGTTACACCGAATTCTGCAGAAGGTTCACATCGTTTAAGAATTCGGAACTTTACTGAGAGACAGAGATACTAAGGTTTGAACGATCCAAATGCTGTGATCGGTAAGTTACCGCACGAAACACTGGCATCTAAAAAAATCTAGTCAATTTGGAGGATTAGCATAAATAAGAAGCAATGTGAAGTTTGTGAGTTGGTACGATTTTTTTTTAGTTTATATAAGAGCTCTACTTGAGGTCACGACCTGCACTTGAAATTACAATTACGTTAAAATCAAACACTAAGAAGCTGCTGGTGCAAACAGACACTGACGAATAGTTTACTGAATCAATTAACGGTGACGATCATTCTTAGACCTCGATATCTTGAATGTCAGAATGTGGTGGATTCTATTTTTCCGAGTGTGTATATGAGTATCATCGGACCTTCCCCAACCTTTCCAGCAAAGTCCACAATTTCTCCGATCTCACCTCGTCTGTCCACAGAGCAGATGAGCAAACTGTGCATGCATAAACCACCGGCAGGTACGTATAGTATCGAAAGATGACCGGTTAAGGCGCGCGTACAATCGCCGGCCACGTGGCGTGCGCGTTCTCGTGATTGCACAGTTCGGTCCGTCATTACGTGACCTCGTGGTGTGACCTTTTCGCGATGCCCCCGGCCGGCACGCTGCTCGCGCGCTGATTCGAACTCGCATGCACACCCGTATGTCTTTCCTCGGCTGTGTACTGTACCCATCGCGCGTTACCGTCATCGAGTATTCGACACGAGGCAACATGTACACACAGAGGCACAGTGTAACGCGAACGCGCTGAGTGTCCTCAGGCGAAAAGCAACGGGGCCTGTAGCGCGCGGTGAACGCGCATGTTCCAGATCTTAGGAACCCATTGGTAATAAACGCGTCGTGCGGCAAAGCTGAAGAATTTATTGTGAGGTGAAAAAGGTGTCGGTCCAGCGTATCATAGTAGTATCCAATCCTTACAGCCCGGCGATCTACACCTCGGAGCGAGACCTCTCTCCTGCCCCAGAGCGAGAGAGAGATCACGTTTTGTATCTCGAGTTTCCTCTGCGCTCTTTGGAGCTCCCTTCGCAGTATACTCGAGGATTCGACCTTAACGCTTGTGCGCATGCTCGCGCGTAAACAGCAAAACCCGTAACGGATATCCTATATCTTTGGAAAGGATCTTTTGACGTGATTTTTCACGCTATTCCGCGGTGAGATCTCTCTCGTAATGTACGAGAGCGTTACGCGGACTGCACTCAAACGTTGGGTGAGATAAGAGCGCGTACTGACCAAGGAGTGCTGCATAAGCGGGATTATGCGGTCTGCACGAAGAACGAAGGGTGCGGTGAAAACTGTGTCGGGGTAAATCCTATTTGCCTGTTCACAATTATCAGCATTGCCACGGTTTCTCAGCTTGGTCGTATTGTTTAAAAAAATATCTAATACCATAACTAATGCAGTGCGAAACAATGGTTCTCTCGCTAAGAGCGAGAGCAAATCCTATTTGGCTATGTACAATTAGCACCGGATCGCTGCGAGTTCTCAGCTTGGGCGTATTGTTAGCGATAACTTGAAATATTATAACTAGAGTAATGAGAAACTATAATTGTCTCAGCGAGAGCAGGAACTCGATGATTGGTTGAAACTTGGTTCGAGATATTTAGTTATTAACAGCAGCTATTCGATAGCGCACCTGTGTATTCGGATAATTGGTACGACTTTCGATGTTCGGAACGGAAAGAGCTGTGGCGTTCACGCAGAGCCGTGGGCAAAAATTAAATTCATTATCCTTCGGTGCCCGCGGCCTGACCCCCGGTAGACATATCACGTACGTAATGCACACGGATGACTGTGGGTGTGTTGTACACTTGCGCGACGCATCCGTGTATGAACAGCGGTAACAGAGACCGGAGGCCCTGGGTAGGAGGAGTTAAGAGAGTCATGAGCTGCTCCCACAGAGGGTCTGACCTCGTGACCCTATCAGCCAGGCCCCTGCTCTCAGGAGGCTATTGTTTATAGCGCTGAAGTGTGCGCGTATCCCGCGGTGGCCCCCTAAGATCCGCTGCACCGGGCCTCATGTTCCTCTGTCTCTTTCACTCCGCCGCCTCCTCTGCTCCTCTCCGCTATTGTTTTCTTCGGCGCTCATTGTCTTTTCGGCCTTCTATATCCTCGCGGGTTTTCGCTCTCGCCAGCAGTCGCGAAACTACGAGACTCCAACTACGACCGATGACGAAGACGGTTCACGGGAGTTATAAGCAGTATGAGCAACCGACGCCGTCACTGCCTCGTAATTCAAAGAGTTATGAAGCCGTGGCTCCAATTATTGCCAAGTAATTGCTCAATCCGTATATGACGGCCAGTCGATAACGCCACTCGAACAACTGTTCCCAAACTCCCCCAAACCCGCTGAATGGAGGAGGGAGTACGTGCAGTACGTCAGGCTAGCCTGCACACACACCTAAGCGACCCTGACGACCCTCATTTCAGCGGTGCGGTACCGGTGTAAACGCCGCGGAGACAACGAAGCACTCCGGTGCAACGCTAATTAATCGCCTCTCCAGCAAATTGTCCGTGGGCTCGGTGCCTTTTATAGTTAGACAGACACACGGTAATGTGTAAACACACTTTGTGTCGACGAGAGAGGATGAGACCATTATTGCAAGAATGCGGTCACGACTGAAGGATCGTCTGGTACTAATTCATTCTTCAAGATTGCACGGCCACGTACGCCTCTCTTCGATACATACTCATCGGCAAAAGATCTATGTGGACATTCGATACGAAAGGTCGAAAGGAACGTCGATGACACGAACGCGAAGGCGAATGCGACAGCGCGTTAAATCAGAAACGAAGTGCGGATCATCGAAGATTGGAGGAAGGCATGGTCTGTGCACTTATGTGAGTTTGCGCAAACTGATGTATGGTTCGGAGCGGATGAGCGAAGAGGGCGCGAAGCGATGCGTGGACGCGGATGAGCATCGACGACGTAATAACAGTGATTGGCGAGGAAGGCCGGCAAAAAGTAGTGATAGAGGTTCGCAATGGCGACGAGAACTTGGAATTCTCTTCTGGGTTCTCCGCGGCAAACGGCGTGCGTTCCTCGAGGGGGTTGCGAGACCAGGCAACGCCCTTTTTCTCATCCCTTCCCCATCGGCAAAGACTGAGACTATGCATGATCGAGTTCGAAAGCGGTCCCGTGCAAACTGACGTTTCAGGCCAACGCAACTTTTATCCAACCTTCCGTTTCAGCGCATCCTCATGGTTGCCTTTTAGCCTCGCGCAGGTGGCTCGCCTGTACGATATCTCGGTTCATCGTGATACAACATCTAGAAGACACGAAGAGCAGAACGATGCAACAGCCGGTTCGACGTGTACAGGAGACGCTGCCGAGTGCGCGAGCGGCATATCCTCTAATGACAATGTAGATGTAGATCAGCGTAATGATGATGGCCGGGCTTGTCGGGGCACATCGTCTCCGAGCATGCAAGCCGCTTGCGGATAGCTTTTGCTTTCCGGCATACTCGCGAGTCACAAGTGCATCCGTGCGTAAATTCTTCCGAGGCGATGACACCGTGCATCATCGTAAGGGAAGGCTGGCGGATTATTCGAGCAAAATAGTGACGTTGAGGAGAGAATGTGGAGCTGGGTTTTGAAATATCATGAACTGTCATATATCACGATGATGCAGAAAGCTGTATCTCGTATAATCTGCACTTACAGTCCATAACAAATTGGTGCAAGTCCATCATGATCATCACGTAATTTGAGTTTTCACAATTTTTCGGGTATTTACATAAATCAATTTAAATCTTTGTTGATTACATAACGCGACAAACAACTGGACGGCTGTGCACCAATCCGCAATGTCATGAACGAGCAAAGAGAGGCATGCGCCTATATCAGTCGTTAGGATCTAAGTTTAATGTGTCATCATGAAGCAGGAGGAGTCTCGCGAACCCTGAGAAGAACGATCCAATTTTCTCGTGAGCATCGCTGGAGCATTTTGCCAGGATACGTCAAGACCCTGGTACAGCTATTAACCTCTGGAGCACAGAAGTAAACGAGCTCCCGTTCCGTTGTCACGGAAATTGCGCTTTAAGTTTAATTGCACGCCGGTGAAAGTTCATCGATTTCGATGCGCGTAACGTCTCTGTTACAGGGTTCCAGTATCCAATTACAGGCGAATACGCGGAGGGTTATATTTTGTAACCTGATAGATCGATCCCAATGGCATGAAAACAACACGTTCCCACAATATGTCGCCGTTCACGTACGATCTCTGGACAATTGCTCCAAGTTTGCTCAGGAAATCAACCCACGAATTGGTGCAACAAGGAGCCATCCTTGGAGCCATCTGTCGGTCGATCTCCAATTACACATCGGCGTTTGTCCGAAAAGTTTCCTCGAACTGGAGAATTCCGTCGCCCTCGGAGTAAATCATTCCAGAGCAGCGTGTCCAGAGAGAGAGGACGAGCGGATTGTTGGGTTCGCGTTAAAATCGGGGAGGCCTGCTGGGGGCGAATGAAGCTATGCTGAAAGGAGCAGACTGGACGATTTCTCGGAACGCGTTTGCACCATCGGTGGGGAATGAGAGAGACAAAGAAGAACGGAAGAAAAGGGCAAAGAAGACAAGAGAAATGAGAAGGAGGCGAATAGGCGTACAGACGCGCGGTGTTGCAGACGCACGCGCCGGGGGCAACCAGGAGGCCCTCGCGCGCTCTGTAATCACTCCTCGAGTCAGCAGCCAACACACGCACGCGTCCAGGAGGCTTTTTCGCTCGTACGATACAAGCATGCATCTTCCTCAGCTCTATGCACCCATTCGGCTGCTGCACGTATACAATTACTGCTGGAAAGGTATGGAGGTAGGGGGAAAGGGTCGAGCGCGCGAGTCAGCAGCGAGAGAATGCACCACCGACACCGATGCACTCTTGCTCGCCCGCGCGGGCGCACGCGAGTGCATACTAATTCACCCCCCACGGGAGCATGGATATTGCGATTATGCTTGGCGAATGTGTAGGTATGTGATCATGATGGCACTCCAGAGTGTATACGTGTGTGATGCAAAGATGTGTGTACCGGGGAAGTGCACAATCTAACGTGCATGCACCGAACCGATGCAGCGGGCCGCATGCCCAGTTTCTTTTCCGAACAGCCAGCACACATCTGCGTAATTGTCCCCGCCGGCGGCAATTCGAACGAACGCGGCAAGCATCCCCCACGTCTTTTTCCTGGGCACGTTATATCTCATCGTACAGTACGGTGCAAAAATGCTCTCCTGGATGAGATATCAGGAGACGTGAATTGGGTTTTCGTTGCTGATAACGGACCGATCGGATGACGAGAGAAAAATGTGATCATAAGAATTCGTTGAAGAGGAGAAGGTTTTGGAACGAGAAGAAAGGGTGTTGCTTTTCCGCAGGGATGCGACGGTCGAGTTTTGGATCCACGAGTATCGGTAAGTCCCCCGTGGGTTGGGTAACAACCAACGTACCCGGCGAGGGTTCAGTCAGAAGGAAGAAGAGGGCAAGCGGACTGCATAATATTCTTTTCCCCAGTGGTGAGCTCCGAAATTCGGTTGTAGTCCGGAGGAGTTCGTTACTTGGCCGGAGGACTCAGCGGAGAGCTTTAATGATCCGCGTTTGTGTGATTTATTTTTGGGAAGCAACGAAATATCGTGGCCAAACCCTCGAGTGGCCTCTTTAGATAAGAATTGGAGTGCAAAATGCGAGGGCAACAAAGGCATATGAATCCTCCGTATTCGGGAACAAAATCTTGGAGGCGGGATGAGTCTCGAGCCCGGACCGTGTATGTGTCGAAGAAACTGGCGAGTCGAAATTCCCTCCGTGCCCATGCCCTTCCATGCCCGGAAGGAACGTCTAGGAACGAAAACACCACTTTGCAAATTTACTCCCAGTTCGCGAAACCCATGCGAGAGAATCGACGTCGATCACCATTGTTCGCCTCTCCTAATTTTCTGCTGCCCCACGCACCAATACACGAAGAAATAGAAATTTGGAGTTGGAAGCATACACGAAGAATTTAATGATACGAGGGAAGCCAAAAACTCCAATTTAAAACCATATCGATCGCCTCACATGCTTCAGACACATTCGGCGGCTTCGAAGCGCTGTTCGGAAATTTATGCCGAACTCGCGACTTTCGCGAGTCTCGAGGCTGATTTCGTGACTCAATGGAATCAACCAGAAGCTTGGGTCTGCACTTTTGTTTCTCGCTTTGCGACGTCATTTTTTGGGCCATCCGAAAGGATTGCAACACGCTACATCGCTGCCGTTCGCTTCGGGTGATACCAGTCGCGCATGAATAACGGCTCAACAATATCTTCGCCGAGTGTAAGTTGTGCATCTCGCGAGCTGCACGACCGTCCCTCTCGACACACATCCGAAGTTCGCCTACACGCTTGTATGTAAGACTAGCGTAACACGATCGGGGTGAGACACATCACGGTGTGGCGTCTCCCAATCGTGTGTTACAACGACAGCATGTGTTGTTCCAGTCGATTTCGCCAGATCGCATTTCTAAATCATGTCTACCGAGTTTCGCGCGATACCCTCCGCTCCGCTACAGCCATATTCGCGCACTCACCGAAGACTACAATAATCGATGAGCATCTGTGCGCATTCGTACTTTTGCCCTGTTGTCTACATCGCGAGTGTGTGTTAAACACGACGCGATTACCTCATTGTGTTCGCACTAATGGTGCGCTGCACACTTGCTGCATATCCAGCCCTATATCCCATGAGTTGTAACAAGAGTATATCGAACTCTCGCACACGTCTCGTAATTCGATGGATGGAGCTCACGTATTCGACTCTCCCAGTTCCGCGTTTTACAACTTGTACAGTTTACCGGCGTCTCTAAACACCGTGGTACGAGTAGTTAACTCGAAGCTCATACCTTGCCTATGTTTCGCACCGCCGTGAATTGCACACGTGCGGGCATCACGTTTCGATCTCTTTCTTTCGTCGAATATCGCCGATGTATACCACGTTTCACGTATCCCAACGAATACGTGAGATCGTTGCATGAAGTCTCATATAGATACCGAAAGTTCTTTTGCGGGGAGATAGATGACTCGGTTAGATGTATCGCATGTGAAACATTCGGTGTGTGTTTTGTATACGAGCTTCAGCGATTCTTCTGTGCTCGTCCCCGCGATTCCGTGTTACGTTGCTCTGGGAAAGTCTCGGAGGAACCTAAAGGAGGCAAACTCGTGCCCCGTCTCGGACTGCCTACTACTACTACTACTGCTGCTGCTGCAGACCGGCCGGTAATAAATCTTCGGCACACTCGAGGTGGAGAGACATCCGTTCGGTATCCTCGCGAATGTTTGCCGCTGTGGCACTCTCTCGTGGCCCGGCATGTATCCCTCTCGGGTCTCGAGTAGCTTATGACAATGTGTTTGTCCTGTCGAGGCACGAGAACAGCGAAACTATGCGCGAGAGTTTCATTCGGCATGCGGCAGCAAAGAAGAACACCGTATGTAGATCCCTGAGTGAAATAATCGCTACAGACACGATATTCAAATACTAGATTCATAAAAAATTCTGCTGTGTCTCGCGAATAAAGTTGTCATACTTTCTATTCGGTAGCCGGAATGGTTACGAGAGGAATAACAATATCGTTTGAATAGTCGCTTGCGATATTTGCGTGAATAAATCAAATGCAGTAGGTAGTGTACGATGAATAGGCGTGTAACATTGGTGTATTGATACGTCTTTCAGGGATTACGACGTCGCACTTGAGCTGGCGAATATGACATATGGTAATTCCAGTGAGTATTCACGGTTGCCTATTTCATTGATTGACGTGTTAATGAAGGTGGACCGTAATCATCACTTTTACCCCATCTTCATTTCATAAACGTCTGAGACTTAACAAGAATGACACGATACGTCTTCATTCGATCTGACTGCCACGGATTGGCCTAGAAGATAGCTCTAACAGAGTATTTTCGGTGAATACTCCGGTGAATGAACCAGTCCAGAATTTCATTGGATGTGTTAATCGAGGTGGCCCATGCTCTTCACTCATACCCCGTGTCAATTTGACTAACGTCCATGATAGAAATAACATCGCATCTACCGCGTTGGAGAACACCGAGTAGATTGCGAAAATGAGAGCATCTTCGAGTTTCATAACTCGACACGATCTGCGATACCGAACGGTTTCGAGCCGCTCATCTCATCTTGACCCGCGGGGCGAACGAGGGTCCGCCGTTGAATCGAAAGATTCCAGTGTATATGCTCCAATCGGTTGTTTTACCGTACCGAGAGCGAGGGCACGCGAGGCCAGGTCAGCGTTGCAGCTGGTCGTGCGGCTACGCCGCCATCACGTCAACGGCGAAATGGGGTATAACGGGTCGGTAGTTGGCTCGGTAGGTGACGTTATTAATTGGTTAATGAGCGAGAAGCAGTATTAATACTCGGTGAAGCGAGTAAGAGAAAGAGAAAAACGCGCCGGCAAACAAGCGAGCCATCGCAATAAAACGTGAGTAACGTCGGAGCGAGCATCAAGCCGGCAGCAGTTCCATTCGCCTCGTCTGACCTCGCGGGGCAAGCCCTGGCTCTTGGATGGTGGACGAGCGTTCCGTGTGGAACACAGCGTGCCCGCTGGCCCGGTCAGCGCGAGGATGCACCATGGCTTTGCGGTACGTAGTCTGACCGGGGAGTGGTCGGGTACGCTGCGGGCGCTGCTGGATTAATTATCATTACCATCGTGAGCGGAATGAGATCGTTCTCGTGCACACACACATACACAAACGTGAGCTTGGAACGTGCGAGTTGCACACGAGGTTTTCTCGTAGCGGTTAGTCCGGGACTACCGCACCCGTGAACCGACCCACTTCTGTCGTCTCGTATGCTATCCACCAGGGTCTGCGTATTTCGACAAGAAAAAAAGCGACACACGCGACAAGAACGAAACAGTAGGAAGAGGTGCAAAGTGGAAACGCCCTCGTTGAGGTGAATGAAGAATTGAATAAAAATCACTGTTTCGGAACAAAGTACACTGGTTTTCTTACTGATTAAATAAGAGCCTTTATTTTTCGTACACGTCCATCTTCGCC
>JABFVB010179573.1:0-13556 GCA_018812205.1 Adelognathus sp. PSUC_FEM 10030001 | reverse complement strand
TTGTAAATTGAATTTCATGCACTAGTTTGTGCATAAAAACTTCCGACACTGGTATATTAAATTTACAATTTTTTTTTACAGTGATTGATTGATTGGAATGAGTTGGCCCAAATAATAATCCATTGACGCAACTATTTTCTTCGAGCTCATCTCACTGAAAAGTTGGCTATGGTAACGAATCTTTTTTTGCAGCCATCCAATTTTGATATGTGAATAACCCCAGACATTGGTGGCTTATCTGTATTGTGCTCCCAACTTCAAATGTATTACTATCGAAACAAATCTCTCGGACCATTTTTTTTTTGTTTACCGACTCCACATTAATAGAACCGAAAGCAGGAAGCTGGCTGAACAGGCGTGAGCGCTCGGGATACCAAGTGACTTTTCATGCGTCTCGACGCCGCTTTATAAACGCGAGAAGGAAAGAAAGGAAAACGAGCGACCCCTCCGTGCCGAGACGTGCTTCTCGGTACAGTACTTCCGGTTGTTGTATCCCGGTGTGCCAGAAGGGGGTACGAGTTCCCACACCGCGGTGTAGCACAGGCGTCCCGAGTAAACACGATTTAGATAATGCGCCGTGAAACGAGAGCGCGACTGGTGTGCAGCTAAGGGGTTCTGCTTGCAATGTTTACTACAACGCAATACATCACACATATACCCCTGTATATTTACGTATACCACGTGCAGAAGCAGCCGATACGGGAAGAGGCGAAGCATTTCAGCGGTCTTCGGAGCTTCTCGAATCTTGACCTCACCCAGGAGTCGACCGAAGACGGATAAAACGAGCTGCGTTACATCCCACTTGAAATTTCTTGCTGACTTCATTCGAGTGGGCCTCCCCGACCCGAGTGCGCAGAGTCGAATGTGTACCCTGGCTCGTTTTCCCACGAGATTTATCACGAGTCTGGCGAGCTTCGAAACGACTCGCGAGATAAGAGGATCAAAGTTTCGTGTCGCTTGCACCGGTGCACACCCCAACATTATTGGAATAATGACCAGATAATAACGAGATAATCGTTGGTAAACGAGCATACACGCTTGTGGATGTTTTTATGGACTCATATAATCCATATCTGTATCTACGAGAGTCTCGAAACGAAAGTGAAAGGAAGTTAACGAGACTCGTGCAACAGGCGCCGTAGAAATTCACGCCTCTGCATTCGGCGCATGATAATCGATACGTGCAATGTAGAGAGTCACTATGGACACTGAACGGGAACGAGTTTCATGACACTCGTATGTAGATTAGTTTCACGCCCCCGAAAGAATCATGATACGATGTCTTATTCTCGGTTTCGAGATCAAAACTCCGCGACCTTTTTCGATTTCAATACTCTCCTCCCACATTTGGCAATGGCCGATTTTTTTCATGTCGCCGAGGTCAAATTTTGAGAGAGAGGGAGAGTTAGCGATCGTAATGAAGACGTTTTCACCGAGAGAGAGTGCACGGATGGGTTTCTTCCGTTGTTAGCTCGCCGTTGCCACCACTCTGCACGTTACGGAATTCTCTTTGACGTCAATGGAGCATCGAGCACAATGACGCACAGTGGGGATTGGCATTATATACGCATTGTCGGTCGTGGATGGCGCACTTCGCGTGGAAACCGAGACAGAGATTGAGCGAGTGGCGCGTCTATCTCGAGTGCACTGAATGTATTGTATTCACAATATGAACCTCGGAGCGCCGCATAGTACTTCATAGTTCAACAGTTCTGTGTTGGGGCACAAGTTACACCTGGTGGATCCTCAATATCGCGTTAGCTTCTCGCGAGAACGCAATAATGGAAGCTCCCCAGTCTAGCGTAGAGCTTTGTCTACGTGCAGCAACTTCTGCTGTCGACTGGGGATGGAGAGCTGTTCTCTCGACTATGTGTCGCCGTTTCCATGGCTATCTGACTGTCACGAAAGAGAACAAGGTGTTTATGGAATATACGCCACGACACCATGTGTCAAAGAACAATATGTGTTTCATGATTAGCGAGCTTATGCAACTGTGGAACTAGAAACAACCTCATTATCGTTGAATTTTGGTCATTGTATCCAAATATCACTGTTGCGATGAGATACAAAAAAAGCTTTATACGAAAAAAAAAAATTTGTCAATGAATAATTGTTTGAACCGATCGATTCCAACTGAACAACTGGCTGATTCAATCAATTGGTTGTGAAATTCGTTGACAATGACATTCGCAAATAGGTTTGTACAGAGTGAATCACACCGAGTAAATGGCTTTTCCTTTTACCGTAGCAAACAGTGCACCAAGAATCTCAGCAAAAGTATGCTCAATGCTTTCACGGAACTCATAGATGAAACGTTACGATGATTCAAATCATCCTTGTCTCCACTCGAATCGAAATTCTCCTGGAGAGTCAAGTTTTACCTAGTGGGAAATGGTCACTGCTGAGTGTTTAACTTAGGCACGGTCGGACTTACCAAACGCCGTAGTACTCCACTAGGAGAAGATTAATCTGGTGTACATTTCCTTGAATAGATTTTAAACACGAGAGAAATCCTCGAGCACGCAGGAGGGTGAAGGACATCGAGATTCTGAAGCGGAACGAACAACGGCTAGATAGTGAAAGAATGGACGAATAGCGAAAAGGGAGTCTCTTGGGGTACACGAGAATATAATTGGCACCACCCGTAGGACGCGTGTATGAATGCTTTGGGCGCGCTCCGATGTAGTAGCAAGAGGACCGAAGCATCAGCGTGGAGGGATACCCTCGGTTCCTTCATTGTGCGAGCTAGTTCATTCGAAAGCTCTTCGAGAGACTCTTCGCTCGAGTGAATAAAGAATATAATGGCGGTATACAGTACCTCCAGCATCCACCGCCAGCGAGATCGCATGGACCGCCTATAGCCGGACCATGAGCCATTATGTGACTTTGGTCGTGGCCGATGTCGGGGCCCCGAAGAATCTTTTGGGACCCTCGTGAGCGCCCAGCACAGTGCCTCTTCTCGCTGGCGCAAATTCGTTCATTGTCCCTCTCTCGGTTCCTCGTCTCTTTTTCATTTTTTTGTCGTCCCCTCTCGATGCGCCCCGACGGTGCAATGTGTGCGCTCGCATGCGTGTCACTCCGTTAAATTCCACTCTAAGCTCGAGTGGACCAACAGCTTTCCGTCGAGGATTCACGTCGTGCCACTTCTGCATCGGGTGCATACACACCGGAACGTCAGCAACTGCATCTTTCAGAACTCATTCATTCTCGCTTTTCCTATTGTTGGGAAATGGTTTCGACCTCATCGACGCCGGTAGTTCATTCGTCGCACCTTTCGTCTCTGCACACAATGCTCTCGAATGCTCGACTATTGATGTGTTTTGGTAGAGAACCTCTTCAACGAATGTCGCCGCAACTCGGTATGCTGTAACCTTTAACCACGACAACCGGCTCTTTCGAAAGCCATTTGAACTCTGTTAACGCTCTTGTGGCACTTTAACTCTCATCGTACTCGAAGCACCATTATATCGATTCTTTGTGAAATCTGGCGAATGCTTCATCAGAGTCAATTGTTATATTTTCGTTTTCAAGCACAACCAGGTGACATGCACAAGGCCTGCCATTTTTCGTGTCTTCCAGTGTAGTCGTGCGGCACGCGAACTGACCCGCAAACTTTCTCTCTCGATCGCAGCGCCCGATGAACCAGCTGGATCGCGCATTCTTTCGCTCCGTGACTGCCGCACACGTGATCAAACCGCTCAGACGCGGCTCCTGTACACCGACGCAATCAAAGTCCCCTTTGCAAATATTGTTGTTGATAATGACAACGGTAACCGACTAATAATAATGAAATTGCGTAAACTCCGTGCCGTTAATTAACTCGCGTAAATAACCCCATCGTCGCTCGAATCCCCGCGCATTGTTCGACTCCGTCGTCGCATGCGCTGAGAGCGAGAGCAAACGAGATGTGCTGGCCAGTGAGAGAGAACGAGATATGATCGGGTTACGTGGACGCGCGTCCGAATGGTCGTCAGTGGCAGCGAGCAAGCACACTGCCAGTTTCACTCCTGCTTCCCTTCGTCCACTAGCATGTGCCGATCGTGTACAAAAGGGATCCAATAACTCGCAGGTATTAGCAATTCAAACTAATAATACGGGCGATGTGGGTACATCGTACTCGACGCTTCAGGCTCTCACTCTCTCTCGCTCCCTATCTGCCCCGGAGGTCGGCTTCAACACAGAGAACAGTGGTACACCCACTTCTGTGTTCCACATAACCAGCATGCGTTTCGGAATAGCCTTAGTCCTCTCGAACCACCGTTCGAGCTAGCACGGAGAACCCTATATAGCAGTCGGAACCTAATGATTCCTCGATTGTGGCTTAAATTCCGCTTCCCCGCACGCATTTGGATCACAGTACTACGGAAATCCCACGACGCGAATCTCAATCCAAAGCTACCCTGTACAGTGTGTAGTTTACACACTCACGTGTGTTCGAAATCAAAGCCTGTGATTTCCATACACGCGAGTGGTAATTCACCTTCGACGATTCAACTCCACTGCAGACCGAGTTTTGTGTCCTATATACTATCAGAAGTATTATTATTATACCCGAGTGGACTGGCCTCTATGCCATTACTCGGAATAATTAATCCCCGGCTTGAGTCACGAAGAATTTGATACGCCAACGTTGTCGAATGCCGACTATTCACTACTGTACTGTGCTCCGATTCGACTTTTTATTTTCCTTCAATAATCAGTCATTCATCGACGATACCGTCTACTAGTTTTGATTACGACTACCAGCTAAGGAAAAGTTTTCATTGATGAATCGCGATTCGAAAAGGTGGCTAGACCATTTTCTCTCTGTGCGAACAGTGGGGTTGCTTGTACCACCCTTGCAACGCGCTTCATCGATCGATAAATCGATATAGTAATTAAGCACCATGTACCATCTCGCGTTCGCGCGAGTCTTTACTCTCGGTCTTGCTTCGGTACCGTCGTGTATACACTCCGGTACTTCTCTCTTGCTATTAATACACGAACAACTAATAGCGAGAGGCTATAATCTCCGCGGGACAGATGCCTGGCTTGTAAACCGCCTCCCTGGCTATATCGGGTCCATTACGATCGATATCGCCGCGGTCCTCGCTACTCTTCCGATATATTTTACTAGCCGGTTTTCGTAGATCCGATGCTACGCACTTCGGTCCTCATTAAATTTATCAGACATGTGACTTTCAATGTCGAACGCGTGACTGTTGGTTCTTGGATCGTTATCGCGCACATTACGGCTCCGGAATGTCTTCTCGTTTTTTTTTCATTCTTGACTCTTCGATCGAGTGGGAGGTAGACATTTTTTTTTCCAAATTACAAATGTGTAGTCGACTCAATATGTACTCGCCTCCCAAGCGTTGTCAAGTAATTCTCAATGCAACCCTCTAACGAATTCATTCACGAACAAATAATCACCGTTATATCGGTTAGCTTCTATACGAAAGAAGTTCTGTCTAGCGCTCTGCAAAATCTTACTCATGGTAACAACCGTAAATGATCCTTCTTTTCATTTTCGCACAAAGGTGGACTTATGTTATGATTTTGCTTCATATTGGGAGTCGAAGAATGTTCCGCACCACGTAATTCATGTCTGGTTTACTCCTCCTGTACCGATTTCTTTGAAAAAAAAAAAATCGTCTCTCGTCCCGTATAAAGTTTATCTGGAAGAAGTCTCGGCGCCGCCGCGACAGCAACGAGCTCGTCGACTCGATAAAAAAAATTTCCTCTCATAGTCGTTGAGATTCACGTCCGCCTCGCCGGCTTTAATTACTCAATTAACTTTCGCGACCTCGGAGTACACATTTTGCTTGGTTTCACCGCTGCCGTACCGATTACTATGCTTCGTCTGTACTTTTCTCGCTCCCCGATGTACATAACGTACATTTGTGGACCGATATCAACGTTCTACTGCACTAGCGTTGATACCCGACGTAGCCCCCATCATACACACGTCCCCGAAGTCCTCTATGTGTATAAACTTCGAAGCCTGACTTCTCGTAACCGTGATTCGTTGCCGCTGACGGTGGTCTTGCACTCGCGGTATACGAGATTTAATTCCATCAGTTATGAGCACTAATGAAACTGTAGTTTGTCTTTCGGCGAGCGGGCATTGTTCGGTGGGTTAGTGGTTTCCTTCAGGCGGCGGTGGTGGCCGTGGCCTTAGGGCCTCCGGGGGCAATGAGCGAGCACGCGAGAGTCTGCTCTTACCGCCCGGCGAGCTTTGCGCGATAGAATAGTGAGAGAGAGTGCGAATGGGTGAGCCGCTGTGCAACCTCCGTACTCCGGTGGCTTCTCGCTCATTGTCCCTGCTTGCGGTTACCAACATAGCGGTCACCTGCACACATGCAATATTGCGCAGCGTAACCCGCATGTATGTTCTTCCTCTCATACGTGTACATTTTCATCTACGATGGATTATGATAATTCAACAAGGCTTCAAAGTAAACTTGACGATAAACTGGCTTAATTCAACTCACTCTGCCGAGAGTTTGAAATCACGAAAAAAAAAATCGTTTCATGCGTTTAATATCAAATTCTGTCATCAATTGTATGTGAAAGAATTCAGTTCATGGCAATAGATTGATCAAGCAGCGCTAATTTTTTTGGAAGGTCATTAAAAGCTTCGGACGGACGTTTGACCTCTGTTCGGGTGTATGTCGTATGCATGTTTCAATTTGAATGAACTGTTTTTCGTATCATACGATGGTGCATCACTCGAATCAAGTAATTACTATACACTCCACGGTAAATAATTAATTCGAGTAATGTCGTAATGAAATTTACATTTTTGTTTGTAATTACGTCTTCGATTCATAGTCAGATTCATCGGATATGATGATGAGATGACGTACAGATATGAACGAGGGGGAAAAAAAAATAATATACGTGAGAAAGTGGAGTGTTGGTCAATTTTACACGTATCGGGTTGCGGATCTGATACTTCGATGCGCCGGACGTGCCGGAGGAAAACACGAGCAAACCACCGAAACGCGAATGGTGCCCTGGTGTCCGATGTCCAGGTGGTCCCTCTGGCTGCACGTCCGTTCTGTTCACTCTCGACTCGCCCACCCGTCCCCCCTCTCTCTCTCTCTGCACCAGGAATTTGAGTACTCCGAGAAAGTGTCATACCAGTCCAGTGCAAAGAGCTGTCAAGCTGTTGGACACTAGCCGAATTATCGAGGCAAGAGATCACACGGTATAACCACCCAGTGAGCCAGTCACTGTCACCGATTAATATCTCTGTGATCGATACGTCAAAATCAGTGCTGTGCGTCGTCTAACGTCTCGATGTCGTACCCGGAAGATGCGTCAACCGTAGATAGAAATTCCGCTGTCACGAAACAGGTGTTCCGTTTCTCGTTCACTGAAATTCGTGTAATATCGCTGACGCGAGGAATTCGCCCGAGAGAAAATGATTAGATGAGAAAAAAAATGAACATCATTTGAGAGGCCAAGTTTGATTGGGTCATAAATTACAGAGTCACCTCTGAGTCTCGAATAGGTATACGCAAAGTGAATATAATTAGTGTCTCTCGCGTAGACAGGATCGTATAATATCCCACATATAGTATACGATATATTATAGCGCAGGGTGAGACGGTGGCAATGGCGTCAGAGAATGAGGAAGTCACAATTTACCTTCTTCTTCTTCCTTTTCACCCCGCGCTATATTAATTTATCTTTGAATCGTCGGTTTCTTTTGCTTATAAAGAGATCCAGCGAGGATTCGGTACGCGAGTCATTAAAAACTTCGCCTAAACCTCCGAGACTCGTCGTCGTTCGAATATGTGCGGCTAGAGTCGAAAGTTTGTTTATGCTTATTTTCACGTACTCGCCAGACACTTGCAGTCAACCGTAGACACAAGAGTCTGGCTCGAGTGAGAGCTGTTACCGGAAGTAGTACACGATACAGAACCAAAGGACAGCGAGCATCTGATGCTCATTCGAGTGGAATAAGTGTGCCGCGTGCTGAGAATTATAACGAGATAGTCACGCAAAGCTATTATTATATTACAGCAATGACCTTTCGAGAGATAAGCACTGCTGGCGAAAGCTTCAACTTCGCGTTAACCGCCTTTACGCCAAACGTACATGACGACAGCACTTCAAAACCTTCGTTCCGTATCTGATTGCTTCGTAATGAATGATGATGGAATGAGAACAGAGATGTTTTCCGTGAGACGAAACATGATTGTACCATTGCTGGTTACCAATTTTTTATGGGTGCCAATCATAATGTGTGTATTCCTTCAGAGGCACATCACTCCGACAGACATGGGAATTTCTAACGTATTGTCATCATGATGACAATACGTCAATTCATCATGATAAATTGACAATAGTGATAATTGCCATGAAATGCGCATTATTTTATTTTTTTTGAAGTGTTCCGTTCACAGTAGTTTTCATTTTCAATGTCACTTTATGCAATCGGGAGTTGATTTTTTTCATTTCATAATGAAGGAAGGTCGTTGAACTGAAATGTATCAATCATGCTCAATTAATCACATGGGATCAAAAAGATATCTGGGTATGCGAATTTGAGGTTACACACTAAATAGCGGCGGAATCGCATCCACATAGCAGAGAGAAATCGCCGATGCTATCGAGTAGCAAATAATCCGCGTGGGAGAGAGAGCGGACTCTAGGAAACGGACTGAAGTGAGTCACGGGCCAGCGTGGACCTAGTTTATAGTCGATTGTGACGTCGATTCCAATATGGGCGCAGTGATGGTTTTGCAAGTCTTATATCTCAACGAGTTTACATTCAATCCGAGCGATTTTTATTGAACAACATTCGCCGCCGATCGAAGAATTTACTTGTTGCACTTCTCGGTGTAATTCTTTGACGCTCCCGAGATCCTTTGCGACAACCAAAATCGCTACGATCAGCTTGTCGCATTATAACGCATACCTCCTCGTTTTCGCTGTGGGGAGTAATTAGATGAATCATCGCAGAACAAGTGCATATACTCCAAATTACTAGACGTGTTCCATGCAACTTCGTGGAACTTCGATTGTGGTCTCTTTCGCGTCCGCCAATAACTCGCCAGTTTATTCATCGAAGTGACACCACATATAAGCTGCAAACTGCCGCCGACAGAGCTGAATGTGACCACTCCGCACGACACATTAATCACTCCACGTATCGTTGGATATCCTTCGTGTACATGTATTCCTGAAAAATTGTGTTCACCTGCCATCGGTGACACTCCGGAGTCTTCTCATGCATGGCTATCCTTTCGCACCCTCTCTCAGCCTCTTCGATTATCGTTCCTAATGTATAATTTATATCGTCGTTCGCCACGCGTCCCACCTATATCCGCGGTATGAATATCGAGCAGCGTGAAAGAGAGGCACAGATAGGAGACCCTCGAGGTGCCTTCCATAGCCCATCACACGGTCCATGTAGTGCCCAACGACTCCTTTCTCATCCCCAAGCTTTTCGTAGATTCCTGGGAAACTTTTTTGTTCCAGGGAGGGCTTCTCTCCTCGCCCGCTTCCTGCGCGCTTCGACCCTCCGGAAGAACGGCCTGTTTCAATCGTCGACAAGCGTGGAGAGACAGTCGAGCGCAAGAGGCGCGGAAAAGCGAGCGAGAGTCACGGCGTACCGGCGCGTTGGCAATATTACGTTTTACCCTCGGCGGCTTCATTTCCCGTGTCGAGTCGACGTTGGGGGATGGTTACCGGGGAACTACGGGGTTGCGCGTATCGTTGTACACGGAGCCGTTCGGGCACAGCCAGAGGCCAGCAGGATTGCCATAGTAGCCCCAGAGATCCTGATAATATAGCAACGGCGGGGCTTCGAAGCTACCGGAACCTGGAAACTCGCTGTCTGTTCTTGATGGTCCAGTAATCAGCCTGTCTCGGAACTCCCAGCATTGACTGTTGGCATGCGCGCATCTCCCTTCATCGAATGTGTTCCAAAACCCACTCACCGCAGGATTGCCAAGCACTGTCGACTGACCAGGTTGAATTCAAACCAGAGAGGATGAGGTTCCTTCGAAGTCCCCCAAAGCCTGGAAACACTATCCGCTGTTGATGGTCCAGCAATCAGCCTCTCTAGAAATCCTCGAGCATCGATTGTTGGCATGCATCTAGCTCCTTCCATCGAATGGGTTTGGTGCCTCATCGGCTGCAGCATTGCCGAGCACTGTTGAATGGCGTTTGGCTAGTCAGAACCAAAGGATAGGATAGGATGGCTGTGATACCTATCCAAGCCCGAGGACGACGAACGGACGGGCAAGTCGAGAAGGGATCGCGCCAAGAGTCCAACGGAGTGAGGCTAAAGGGATGCGAAATACGGAACGATTCGAGCGTGTGCCTCTCGAGGGAGCTTTGCCATCTATATCTCGTCCGTTCCTTCTCGCTCTGTCGATGAGCATACGGAATATCGCAAATCCGAACGGCGTCACAGCGTGACGGCTAAGTTGCCCAGCCACCGGTGTTAATTGCTGATCAAAGAGTCGTTTCATCTCTCTCTCGCTCTCTCATTTTCTAGAGGTCCGTTTCTATGTAGTTCGATGTATGCATAACGTATATATATCCTTCACCGTCGTACAGCTTCACTGACGTCTCTGCCCGTCTCGCAATTTCCGCATCCACCTTACTCGAAAAACAAGCATACACACAGGTTGATCCTCGGGGATCTTCTGGATTCGGTTTGCGTCAGGGTCGGCAAAGCTCATTCGTCGGAATAGTCAAACAATTTTCCAGCGTTACTACCGCGTACCGTCATGCGCGAGATTAACGTTCTGGGTATGATCCCGCAACCATGACTTGTACTATCTCAATCAGAACTCGCTGGCCTGTATATCTTGGCGCACTTGCGTGAATTGAGAGGATTAACCGATTGAGCTCGTGTCCCATCTCGTGCATGTTAAGCAGACTCCTCGTTTTAGGCTCCTCAGGTAGTTAATTCATGACAAAGAAGTTAATTTCTGAACTCTTATCAATGCATAACCTTATTTTCTGGTTCAAGTTTTCAAGATTTATGGTCTACAAATATAAATTCGTTGAACAGAAGTCGTTTTCCGTTTTCCATTGTTTTTTTTTCTGCCTTCAATTAATTTTCACCATATCCTACAGTGAACCAATTTCTTCAACGTGTCCCAACAGAAGTCGTATAGCTTAGAGACTGTCGAAGCCGAATGTATCGAGCAAACAAGACGTCGCGAACCCTGACACAACAAGAGAGAACCCAAAAACTTGTTTGCCTTCTGGGCTCCTCGAACGAAAACGGAAGTCGCGAAGCTCGCGGATGTATCGGACGTGACGTTGTCGCTTTCAATGGAGCTTTCTCCTCTCCGGTGTCGGGTCCTCCTCCGTTACGAGGGGATTGTCCCGACGTGTGGAGCAGGTTTGCCGCTGGGAATGGCAACCCTCTCTCCTGGGAAACAGAGAACTCGGGCTTAATTGAAGAAAGGAAAAACCAAGGTTCCGCCTTCTCTCTGCGGTGCGTTCCCTCGACGTCACGACCACCCGGGGTCGAAGGTCGAAAGGTTTTCGCGAGATCGTGCGAAAGTTACGCAGAAATCTCAGACAAGTTTAAGTATCACGAGAAATTCGCGTCGAGAGTCGAATACCTTTGCGTAACAATTTACAATGAAACTGACAGACATATCGCACATCATCACTGCTATTTATGGACGTGTTGAAAGTTGTCAACATTTCTGATTATTCCATGTTTCTATCCATTGATATTAGCAGATTCATATTATGATCTTCCGACTGATTCTATGTAAAATCTTGGAGCAAAAATGAGGTATGTTTGGGAGAAGAATAATGAGGATGAAGACAACGTTTAGAAGTGTAGAATGAAGTTGGAAGACGGTGGCGAGAAATTCTTCTTGACCGACGTCGAGGACGAGGAAGCGAGTGAACGAACGGACTTGAGCGAAGAAGAAGAGAAGGATAAACATATGTCTAGAGGAATGGGAGATATGGCCGTGACCGCGTGGAATGCCCGGAATGTGGCCCGTCACGGCGAGCGCGAGGCGAAAGCCTATACCGCGCGGTCTTGCCGCAGCCGTAGCCCCGAGTCGTCCGTCCTTTCGGTCCATTTCGATCTCGGGTGGGCGAGCCAGAGAGAGTGAGGAGGAGAGAATACCAGAGACCAAAAGATCGCGAGACTCGCGAAGGAGCCAAAGTGCAGTGCACCTTCTTCACGCACAGTCGTGAGACTCGTGTGTAGGTATATATTCGCCACTCGACGAGAACGCTCGACAGTTTTGACGTCGACGAGGATCTTCTCTGTTTGCACGGCCAACGAACGATCATAATAGAAAAGTGTTTATTGACAGCTAAGAAACGTAAGGGCATATTCGGCATGATTCGACATGTAGAATAGCGTGGAACAGGCCGTCCTGCTCTTCAGCAGTATATACATGAACTCCACAATTAGTGGCGGATGTCGATCGCAATGTGTTGCAATTTAGTGAATTCTCGATTATTCGTGGTCCCTTCGATGCTTCCCTGTTTACCACATTTTCTTCGCCTCTCACGATCACTCAGGTATTCTGATCTTGATCTCTTTGTGAATTTAGCACGCCGAGGCAGATGCAGAAATGTAAAAACTTGGGTTCGGGAAACGATGCCACTTAACCAATAGTATTCTCCGTGATTCTGCTTGAAAAGTGTAGAGGAGAGCATTCTGAAAGTGGGGATACAAAAAAAATTGCGGACCAGTGAAGAGGACGCAGAGAAAATAAGAGGGGAAAAAAAGTAGACTCCGCTATCTGGATTTCGGGGTACAAGGGTGCGATTAGACAGGTGCATCGCTGGGCGGCCGAGCTCGCTCCCGTGTAGTCGCGTACGGTCACACCTGCGCCAACGCGCCAGGAATCCCGACTGTAAGAGAGGCGAGGTCGCCTCGAATCACTGCGTTCCCCTCGGCACTCTCGCGGCCCTCGTATATATACCTCACATCTCATCTCAACGGGATCGACATCAGACCGGCCGAACGAGAAATCGATCCAGAAGATCCAGCTGCCACCTGCGGATTCGGGGAGTGAGCGAAAAATAGAGAGAGCAACAAGAGGGAAGGAGAGCATAGGATAGCAAGATTGCGAAGGTTCTTCTTTTTTTTTTGCGAAGGGGGAAACAGATAAACCGACCTATCGGCAGGGCTTTGCATCTGGGGAATCGTCCCGTTTGTCAATTGCGAGCTAGTGTATGAGATTATATATCATAACTAGCAGGTTATTTTGGCTCACGCGCTTTATGCGTTCGTATCTGTGAATTCATGAACACTGAGACTAAAACGTACGTTTCTCCATACTACAAAAAGATATCGCCGCCGCTGTCCACGATAACCCGAAGGCCAGCCGAATCTCAAGCCGAATTATTATGAGTTTCCTTTGACAGCCCTTCCCGAAGCCAAATTATTCCACTTCCCCCTTTGACAGTCCTCCTCGAGGCCGAATTATTGTGAGTCTGCCTTTGACAGCCTTCCTTGAGACCAAATTATTTTAAGTCTTCTTTGTGTGTGTGTGTGTGTGTGTGTGTGTGTGTGTGTGTGTGTGTGTGTGTGTGTGTGTGTGTGTGTGTGTGTGTGTGTG
>JABFVB010178465.1:0-13562 GCA_018812205.1 Adelognathus sp. PSUC_FEM 10030001 | reverse complement strand
CCCAGCCAAAAGTTCACTCGCAATGGGAGATATAATAACACTTAATAGAATAAATTTCACGTCAGTAAATAATATTCATGGTACTATCTATTGGTACCGAGTCACTATTGTGTGGTTCATTTATTTATTTACTGTAAATCGAACGAATCATCAAGCATTCAAGTATTCATATTGCATAAAACTTTTGGTTGAGATTGAAGATCTCGTACTCCGACATTGCATGGAGGTAGAACTGAACCAGCGACGACGAGCTCCGTGTTGATCCAAGTGTCTACGCCAGTGATTCAGAAATCAACAAATTATAAACTTACACATTGTAATGTTACGTCATCATTGTTTGTAAAGAAGTGCATCGGCCTTTATGCAATGTGCAATACGAGACATCAATTTTTTTTCGAAATATATAGAACCATTTATCTACCATGTGCATCGAACTAAATGCAACGTGAAAAGTCAACATACTGATTTATTTGTTCAATGTATACTGTTATCATTATTGCATAAGTGATGCATATACCTATCAATATGTGCACTCAAGCAAAATAACCAAATGTACTCAACAGCAATTTGTTCATAGGGGACTGAGTCCCGGGAACAATAAATGAACGTTGTTATTTGTTGTTATCAAAAATTGGGAGATTACGTTGGTATCGTAACGTAAACAAATCGTCGTTCCAATGCCAGAAGGAGGTATCATCGATAATCAAACACTCTCTATCGGACCGTCCATCTCGAACGTCGAAGCGGGCAGTCCTCGATCGAGGGCAATGGTCAGAGCGAAAACGTCCGGATAAACTCAATTCCGCAAGTGTCGCCTACAGGCGCCGAGTCTATTGTCGATGTCTCACAAAATTCGATGGCTATCAAAGGGCAAATTCAGCAAACGTAGCCGGGCTTCGATGTTTTGATCAGTAGAGGCAGCCGTGTGCCACCTGTTAAGTGAGCGCAAATGTAGACGGAGCGGACGTGGCGAGAAACGTATCCACGCAAAATACAGTGGTGAATGACACTCGATCCGAATCCTCGCTTCGCGTTTCCACCGTTGCTATCCAATCAAACTGTTGAGGAGTTTGGTCCAACGACCGGACCAATAGCTCGGACCATTTCAGGACAGGCAGGGAATGGGCCACAAGGTCAGCGACTTCGGTGTTGATGCATGCCCATCGTGACCGACGCTAGGACGCGGGTCGATCATCGCATGACCGTATTAGTTGATTTCGCACTTGCCACTCATTTTGTTCGATATAATTCGGCTCTTCTAAAAGGATCGCTCAGAATTGTCCAGCTTCTCACAGACATTGTGTTGCTGATCAATTGTTGCCGCGAAGTTGTGAACAAGTGATGGATACCCATTCAACGTTGCTTTCACCCTTTAACCGGGTATCCATGGATCGGCAAAACACCCAGCGAGTTCCCGTGTCAATCTGGAGGGTGAGAACCATTGTCGTGGTGTGAGTTGCCTAATGAAGTGGTAAATCAACAAAGAGACGGACTTGATTGAATCATCGATGTAGCTACACTAAGACTAAGAGTCAAATTGTAGTTCGTTTTTGATCCTTTCATGAGACATTCTTCTTCCGTCTCGGCGCAAATTGTGTTGCATACCCACGTCACCAAAACCCGCGTTACCCGGTACTCGCGATTTTCGCTCACGCAAATCTCGTCCACTTGCATCTCGTTATTCGAAAGTGACGTCTACGTGAGGGCACCTTCTTCTCGTACGCTTTCGAGAGACCCAGAAGCTCGGTCGTCGCCGCTGTACGAATGAGCATAGTGTACAGTGTCGTTTGGCGTCCTTCGAGATTCTCCGTGAAACACGAACAAATTGGTTGACATCCACTCGGCGAATAGCTCTCATGGGTGTCGGTAGGTCGGTGAGTTGCGCATGCTTGCTCTCGTGCATCTGGTGGTTGAAGGTGTTCGAGGCCATGCGAACGAAGGCGGAAATGATGTTGGCGCTACCGAAAGCATTACCCTGGCCGTGCGCGGGGGAGAGGTGGATGGTTGGTTGCGAGCCGCAAGAGAGGTGCCCGCCAACATCCGTTAGACGATGTCCCCCAGGAGAAATCAAGTTCGCCTACGAGGAGCAGTGTGGAAGGTGGCACGAGGAGAACGTGCAAACGACGTCCGTTCTCGAGTTTCTTTAACACCGAGCGTGCTAGTGAGCACCCCGCTCGTTGTCGTTCTCGTACGATCCGTGGATGGGGGATGAGCACGAGGAGGAAGCCGGCTTGAACACACGGTTGTCACTCGAGACGAGCGGTCTCCGGTTACGCCGAGTTCTCGTCTTCTGCCTCTTCTTTCAATTCGTCGCACCTCTATGGCTAACTGTGGTAGCGCACAGGCACCTGTCATATATCTTCTCTCGCGTATTCTCTTTCCATATTTTAGATCGGAGCATGTACGGGGTATATGCTGATAGCGTGTCATAACGGAATTTCCGTACGTACGATCGTGTCGTCCGAGATGCCTTGCGCTGAAGAGCTGATGTAACCAAAGTTTTCTGTTCTTTCGGATGTATTGTTGCGTTTCGATCTAATTATATGATGCATAGATGATGAAGGAATAACATACGAATACGAAGGGGAGGGAATAGCCTGTTCATCTGCGTATGGAAATCGTTGACGCATAAGCTTTTCTTGCTTGAATGGGAAAACGAAGGTTATGGACATCGTTTATCACACTGTCTGCGATGTGTTAGCTCAGGGTAGAAAACAGTAGTGAAATGGCTAGCTTCTGTATTTCGGACGTTCAATGTGCGTTGCTTAAATTCCATTCTTAACATGTGCATTGAACTTTGGATATACGATATTTTCCCAACACATGGCAATGATGGTAAAAGCAACGACAGCACCAGCGTCAGTATTGGATGCAGTTGGCCACGAGGATAGACCGGATGTGTGACCTCCGGGGCCCGATAGAACGAGGCCAATAAAAAGTCTCGCATGCCGGAAAGCCTTTTTTGTAGCCGGATACCCTCTCGCGAGCGCGCCATACCGCGCCTGCCCGAATATCCGATCATATTTATCCATCGTGAAGCGCCCGCTTCCCTTCCATCTCTTCCCCCAACATTGAACTGGAGCATATTGCCGGCCGCTCGGCTGAGTTATGAATTCGCGCTTAATACCGGCTGCGCGAATAACCCGCTGGGATGCGTATATTCTCTTTTTTTTATTCCAACATTCCCTCGTCCGGTTCTTTTCCGTACACCGTTCTCGCATCCATCTCGCTTCGGCGATTTACGAGTTGAAACCGAATTCATAGACATTTTGGCCACGAGAGTGTAGTACACGCGGGCATTGCTCGCCCGTGCGGCATCCCCCTCGCTTCATGCGTGTAGCTGCCATACTGCGTGCACGGCCTCTGGGGCTCTCGTCGTCAATTGGATTTTGAAAATCGAAGTCAACCGCTCGCACAACAATGCCATGACCATTCCGGTTGTCCATGCTCGTTTGCGTGTTTACGATCGGGCCGGGTACAGCGAGATTTACCTTCTCGGGTCAATCGGACAGAGTATTGAAAACAGAGCCAGTACCCAATGCCCCATACGCGTTATAGTTTCCCCGATTCGCAGCGGAGTAACGATTCTTTCTGCAATACTAAGTCTGCATACTGCATCTGAGAGTACTCTTTGGTGTCTTTGAGATGAAGCGATGGTGCGCGGACGATTCCAATACTGCATCATGTTACCATACTGTTTCTACAACCGACCCGACCCGTGGTAGACCGGACTACTTATGAATTTGAGACTGCATCACCTAGCAGACACCGAGTCATACATTTTGAATATTAGCTAAAGTCACAACACTCTGGAATAAGATGATTTTGAGGGATTGCTCACCGCTTAGTCTAATTTTCCTGCTGGTCTTCGTGATTAGTTAGTTCTATTTCGTCATCATGACAAGACAAACGATAGGTGAATTGTGAAGTTCACCGTATTATCAATTTGAGCGTAGTCCATAATACAAAAGTGGCTTGGGTTGCTTTTAACGAAAAGAAGAGTGCAAACCTCGTTTGCACATTGTTTCCTCGTTCATGGAAGCGTGATTCACCTAGCCCCGACAAACCGTACCATTTCCGTTTGAAAATCAGGCACCCAACTCACCAATCAGGTTTGTTATAAACGATATCTTATTACTCTGCATGGACATAGAATCTATCATGAATCATTTTTTTTTGTTCATTAACGTGTTATCAAATTTCGCGAATTAGATTCCACGATTCCTTTCATGTTCACGAACATCTGTACCCAGTATCGGTGCAATAGCAGAATGCAATATAATGATATAATGATATTTGAACCAGACTCTCCACCGTCAGATAGTTTTTTCGTCTCCACTTGTCCGACCTTACAGGGAAGGCGTCTTTATTCCCAAGTCGCAATTTTTCCAACAATATTCCCATTCGGCCGACAAAGGGTCTTGACTCGCGGACGTTTTACGATTGTCGCACAAGCGAGACACAGACATCACCGTCGCACCCGAGGCTATTCGCTTGAAACGGATGGAGGATCCACAGGAACCAGAAGGGAGTTGAGGCATCGCGGTGAAATGAGAGGCTCCGCGTACAACTCTGTCGAAGGGTGCTAGAAAATCCAATGAAACGAGATGGACGCACTGAAAACCGCGGAATTATATATAAAACGAAGCGTGGTTTCACTCCGCCTTGGGCTCGAGTTTACCATTCATTCTTTTTTTTTTACACTCTTTCCTCGGTCGTCGGCGGTTCTCGCGATCGTTATGTATACGCTTTCCTTCTGTTATTCCTCTTTGAATCATCGCGTAACGTCAGAGACCGAGAAGAAGGTTATCAGCCGCGGCGAGCTAGCAAACAACCCCCGCCGCCCTTTCTCGGAGCGTCTCTCGCTCTCTCGAGAAATCTTCGCACGCCTGATGAGTTTCCGTCACGATTCTGTGGTCGCTCAAGACAGATAGCGTAGTGTGTATAAGGCGTCTCTCTGTGATGCCGCTCAGCTATCTCCGCGTTTCTCGCGTACGCACGCGGATCATTCGCCCTCGTCTCATTCTCCACTTCAACGAGATGTAAAAATATTTCGCTATCGTGCGAAACGACCGCGACGCCGAGTCAGTGATCAACCCTGCACTTTCGCTCCCGGCGGATGGAGCAGAAATCTCTGTCAATGCGTCTTCTCGCCTGAGGGGTTACAGCTCCGTTGATTCAAAAGTAAAAATATTAATGAGTGATGAGAATCCAAACCGGAACAGAGCGACGACGTTTGTTTCGAGCTGGGCGCTCTACCCAAACATAAGCCATCCATCCCGCTTTCTCTGTCTGGCTTTTATTCATGACTTCCGATTGCTCGATGGGCAGAGAGACAGGAGTTTTGCAGCGACCCGCTGATCTTGGGGATTTTCGTTGGCAGGAGGGATCTCGAGAACAGTCAAGAATTGTTCAGCGAAATTTAACATGTCCATTCTGTGATCGGCGGTGAAAGTTCGCCAACAAAAATCGCTCTGATTAAGGTAGTTATGTCACTGCGGCCATTCAAACTGAGAAGCTGGATTTCTCAGTATGTTTCAGTTTTAGTATTCAACTTAACATATGCGAAATACCAGAGTCGTTTACCGACCATTGAAAAGAGAAATTGAATGCCAAAAACCGCGCCGTTCGGTTTCCGCCCGCGGCACCCACAATCGAACCACCTTAAGGTGGTAAGCTTGGGTTGTCTCACCCCAGGCGCGATTCTAAGAGAATTGAGAGCGATCGCGAACACTTTCCGAAGGGATAAAACGCTGAGAAAAGTCCTGCATACTGAAGGTGCTGGAAACATTGATTCCGCACGCTATTGATTTCAATATGCTATTAACGAAAAGCAAACTCAACCAACCCAACTTTTTTTGTACGATACGATGGAATTTTCCCGACTGCTCATCTGCGGGAAAATGAGTGTATGCGGGAGCCCAATACAGAAGGTCATCCCGATGAATATTAATACATGGTCAAACGTCATACAGTGCAGTGTACAGCACCGCAGAAAAAACATTCGCGAACGACCAACAAAAGGCATCAAAATCGTATAATAACGCGCCGTTAAATATTCATGAGTCTTAAGTTCGCGCGTGTACGTAATACTCGGACGGTTGAGGTATCTTGTCGAGAACCGCACGATAAATATAACTTTCTCTCTCGCTCGTCCCGGCAGCATCGTAGATCCGTTTGGTTGTCTGTACAAACAGTGGTTACCATATAGCTTCAACGATATATTCTACAGCTAATTGCTATAACTGCCAAACTTTAGTGAGGACGACACAGACAGCGAGCTACGAAATTCGAATGGTACAGTCGTACAATAGTCGTGCCTGTCAGCCCACGGGCATTCATCTGCATACGTTTCGCATTTCAAGCCGCGCAGGGCCGGCGGAGATAGCTAATGCGGATGGACAATACATTTCGAAGCATCAAACCGCATAATGCTCCACGGAATGGAATGATTATCTGGCTACGGTTCTACATCCACCCGTCCAGATACACGATACATTCCATCAATCATTGTCATTACATTGTCTTGATGGTAAAATCAACTCAACATGCATTATGCACTCGACTTGCGCGACTGACGACTCTGACACCGTTTGGTTTGTAGAGCACGTAACCTGATCGATGCCATACGATGTACCAGTCATTTTTATTGGCATAGCAGACTCCATCTGGTCATTCATGGCAGTAACACTGAGAAAAATGGTTTTTGCTGGGATATCCTGGGACATGTTGAGCTAGCATACCGCGTGTAAAAAAAGTGACAGCAAATGTTGTCACTATGAATCAACGCGTTAACGTATGCTACGGAAGCAGATTGTTTTCTACGTGAATAGAGGCGAAGTGTTGTATTTTTCTATATTATTGACTTCGAACAAATGAGGTGTTCCGAATCATTTTTTGCCAATTGTATTTCACGCATTTTTAAGTGGCAGCACATTGACAAAAAAGTAGGGAACATTCACGATGAAAATTAGTGTAAAATCCGTAATATTTCATGCTCATTTATCATCGGTATGTTCATCAATTTGTAACAGGAAGTCATAGACAAAAAAGTTCGCGACACCGTGGATGACAAATGTTGCTTAGCGGAATCTCCACAGTTCTCACGATACCCGATCAATCCCTGCGCTTCCGTTCATACCAACTGACCCATGTGAGATATCGACGCACACGATCATGACGTGAGAAAGAATTGGTCAGCCGACCGCCACGCGAACGCGGCAAACCCGTCACTCCTGTCAGCATAACGTATGCCGGTAATTTTTTGTTCAAGACAGCCGTGCGGGCATCGTTAACTACAATTTTCTCGATGGTTTTGAAACGTGTGCGCGCACGCACTTACATCGGTGAAATCATGCACGCCGAGCTCACGCCGTGGTTACAGTTAATAATTTCTCCCTGAGCCGCTATTAGAAGCATTTTAAACGACACCCATAATACCGCTGTCCATTCTGTCGCGCGTTGCTGTTGGGTCTGATACCGCGAGTGCCTCGTCGGCTTGGCGATTTTACCTCGCGGTGCTTTACAACCGACAACGGTAGGAGCTTCGGAGGCTCCTCGAGGCTACGCGTTCTACGCGCATGACCGATGCGCGTATTACGTTGTACCTGTCACACAAACCTGTCAGATAACTCGGAGTGTGAATAGTCGCTAAGTACCGGCAGGTAACCCGCAAACAGTCCGACTGTCGCTGTCTGAATTTATCTGCTTTTTTTAAGTATATAATACATTGCCTGGTTCGAACTCAGCTGATGCACTTTAGTAAAATCAGATACCAAATATTGAATACCAATTCTGCTCTTCGATGAATCACTTGTGTTCCATTGGTTGGCTGGAGCGCTAATCGGCTGACACAACCAATTCACGTCCCGGAGCAGATTTCAAAAAGAATTGGTAGCCATTTGACCATTTCACCTGTTTATGTGACTGAAGGGACCCACGACATCTGTGGCCAATAAAATTTCCTATGGCAACTTTGCATCATTACAATGTCTATTTCCATCTGCCTTCCGGGATGTACAGATTTCTTGCAGACTCCGATCATCCTGAGACCCCCTTGAAGCGTCTCTCTTGAAGCTTGATGATTTCGAGCCCTTTCGAGCATTAGACTTCGATGGTTGATGTCTTTGTGCGCTCACACAGACATCCCTTGATACTGATGAACCCTTAGACACTCACCGCGTCTTTGAGAATTCCAAGACCCTCAAAAGGTCGAGCCTGAGGGTCTGATTTTATCATGTTCCAACACCAGGTTCTGTTACCAGGTACCGACCAACCCATCCCTTTTCGAGCCTCTCGTTCAAAGCCTGAGTATACTGAACTCTCTCGAGGCACACCTCCAGTCGGAAGATCCTAAGACCCTTCTTAACGCTCTAAGTTCTGGGGCTGATTCCTTTAAGACCCCCGTTCAGGCATCCTGCTCCAGGTGAGGCCCTCAAAGTGGTCCCAGAATGATCAGCACTTACAATATATAAGAACCGAAACAATCTCGTTGCGGTGTACTAAAAGTCAGAGGGGTCCGATTACAGGAAGTGGAGGAAAGTCATCAATAAGATACATGAATAGTAGTTCCTAGCATTCATAAAATGACAGATGCGCACAGGTGTGAGCCAAAATAGCCTGCTAGTATCATACAATCGACTCCCGGTTGCATGTCAATCATTTTTCGCAGACTTGATACTTCCGGAAGATCTTTCTACATCCGACTATCATCACCTGCACATCAGTGACACTATATGTTGACATACCTATGGCAGCAGAGTCGACCTGCGGAAAGTCACACCACCGTGACGCGACGTTAGCCTTACTCTCATAAATCCAAGCGTCGTCACCCTTAATTGCAATTTGGCTCGACACCGGGCTACCACGGAGCCGTCGTTGCAGTTAACGTCGCGTTATTACTTCTCCTTAGCGGGCGTAGCACCGAGCTTTCGCGATTCGCCTGAGAAACTGTTATACCAAGTCTCGACTTATATACACCCGCGCCGATGTACCAAATAGAGAGGGAGAGGCAGGAACACAGTATGTGTGTGCGAGTTTCTTCTGGCGTGAAAGTCTCCTCTCATTGCTCGTTCTCTCGCAAGTCGACCCGACACACTGACTGGAAGCTCGCAACACCTACAACTTCGTCTCAACGAAGAGTTTCAAAGTGCACGCAACACCGACCTCTCACACGATATTGTGTACGGAGTCGGTGTATGCCATTACGCTTTTCTTGAACGACGTGCACGAGATTCACCGAGTTATATAGCCTCCTCATGAGAGAAACTTGTGAGAAGAATTTATGCAACGGCAATCATTTTCAGGATCAAGTCTTCATACACGATGTCAACGAAAAGCCCAGATACATTTTCGTGTATGTACGATGCTCAATCATTTTAATTTGTATGATGAATTCATGAGCGTCTGAAGCATGCGCTGACTTACCCCGGTGCTCAGTGAAAGGGTTAACACTATTCGGATGAGTCTAGGAAGAATAGCGCCCGGAAAATTAGTCTCTCGGAAGGTTGGCTCATGGAATATTGGCCCCGGACAATTGGCAGAAAATGTTGTGGATGAAATCGAGGAGTGCGTGCAAAAGACATACCTGAGCCCAAACACACAACGTTATGAACAATATCAACACTATTCTGGTAATATCAGCGTGAGGGCCAATTTTCTGTTTACTTATATTAATGCATCACTCAAATTCTCAACACTGTTGAGCTCCTTTACTCGAATGCCCACAGTGTGTCTCGAATAAAAAAATCAATACTCATTGACAGCCACTCGAAGAAAATAAAATTCTCCTGCCCGTGCCTCGTTGGATTGTTTCTCTCGGTCTCGGCTCTCGCGTGCCTTCGCCTTCTGCTGATTATACAAGCATTTTTCGAATAGTTTACGAAATTCTTGAAGTTTTCTCGTTCACCGCAGTGAGACTCGGCCGCGTTGGAAAGATTCCACGTCTGTGCAATATCCGTATTCAGGAACCGGTGGAACGCGGGAGCGTCCCGGTTTCGTTATTGTTGCGCGAAAAAATAGGGGACATCGAGTGTTTTCTGCATTCCTTCCCGAGTTCTTTTTTGTCTCGACGAGTACAGTCCCAACGGATGTGGGAATCAAAGATTCCGTCGAAAGTTGGCCTGCGGTTGTTGTCTCCCGTAATACCTAATATCCTAGCAATGGGTACTCGGCGGAGTGCGAGCTCGTCCTCCTCCGAGTTCCGCGAGAGGCACTGTTCACGAGATATAATTGCTATTTATTGCGGTTCATGTAACCAGAGCTCAGAAGACGAGCTTGAGGAACAAACTCCAGCTAGCCAACAGCCAAGAGGACCAGAAGGATCGTCAACGACGTCCCAGCGACGCGATATTACTCTGTTCCCGTTACCATGAGCTATCACGGGAATCATTTCACGAACTTTGGAACCTCTTCTTCGGGGACACATCGACGCTTGTCCATTTGTAATCTCCGCCGCTCTCCGGACAACAAATTCTCGTTAGGTTTTCCTTAGGCGAAACGATCCTTGCACCGCTTCTACACACTAGACGTCGCGACGCCGTTTTCAGCTATACACTTGTATTAATTCTTCTCGCGTAAGCCAACACGAACCGTTACACTGTCGCTTTACTGTCGTGGATAGGAGAATAACAAGAGGGCGGTTCGAAACTTTTCCGTACACCGACAGTAGTGGTGGTGCGGTCGTCTTCTTCCGAATAGTTTGCCAGCGTATCGGGTTCGCGTTTGATCCCGGTTTGGCAACGCGCCGCCGTGGAAGCTCTTGTTCGCTTCCGCTCTTATTCCGTCTCTCGGCTGGAGGCATTTTTGTCATCTTCGTGTGTCGGGTGTCTTTTCGTGCAACGGATCTCTGATTTCACCGAGTTTCCTGTTGAGATTCCCGTGTTTCTGGAACAATGCGCAATGGACGACACGATAAGTTGAGGATTTCGGGGCTAATCCGATTGAGCAGGACTGGAAAAGTACAACTTTTCCGGTCGCGGATTTTCAACTTTGCTTGTCGCTCTAAGTTTTATGGTGGTCGCCCCTTATCTTCACTTACTGCCGTAGCTTTTGTGCTTGCAGTTCCTGAACTTAACTGATTTCCATTCATTTTCTAGTCGTAATTTCTGCACTTGTGGTTCCTGAACTTGACTGATTTCCATTCACTTTCTAGTCGTAATTTCTGCACTTGTAGTTCCTGAACTTGACTGATTTCCATTCATTTCCTAGTCGTAACTTCCGCACTTGAAGTTTCTGAACTTGACTGATTTCCATTCATTTTCTAGTCGTAACTTCTGCACTTGAAGTTTCTGAACTTGACGGATTTCCATTCACTTCCTAGTCGTAATTTCTGCACTTGTAGTTCATGAACTCGACTAATTTCCATTCATTTTCTAGTTGTCATTTCTGCACTCACAGTTCCTGAACTTGACTGATTTCCATTTATCTTTCAGTCGTGATTCCTGCAATTCAGTGCACTGAGAGAAGGATCTATTTACTTATCGTATTTGTTTTCCTTCGCGGACCGCTTCAACCTCAGCTTCTCGGGAACGGTAGTAAATTTTGAATGTGCGTGATTTAGTGTCTCGCAATTTGTGTGTGGACGCATCGATTTGTGGTGAATCCTACGATCTCGAAACTCAATGCAAATTCGAGAGTTCACTCATCGCCGGTGATACTCGAATCCCATCAATCAGGCGAGTTACAAGTAATCGTATTCCGAATAAATGTATTCGGAAGCTTTTCCGGTAAAATCCATTCATTTGGAAGCTTTCCCGGTGGAACCCAGTCATATTAAAAATATCGATCTAGCTACATAGAGGGATGATGCCGATGAATTGTTCGAACCTTTAAGGGTTTCCATAATAATATTCGTTATGGTGCACGATTCCATCCCAGAAGAGTTGGGAAAATCGTCGGAATTTTGTTTTGTTTGTTGGCCGGAAGTGAAAAAGATACTTCTATAAAGATGGACTTTGAAACAAACCTGATAAGATAGCCTCACTTCCAAACTAGTTCATTCATCACTTGTTCGTTGGATGGTGGAGATTGCACTGCTCTTAACTTGAAAACAAAATCTCGACGAACGGGAAATCCTGCTGTTACAAATTATTGTTACAATTTCATCATTCATCATGAAGATTTGATTTGCGTAAATTTTCATTGGAAAAATCCCTCGAATGTGTGACAAATCACGTGACTCGCGTACGGAAAATTGATCTTCCGCACTTGAAAAAGTTTCGCATCAAGCGAAGAATAGGCTTTCGCCTGTGCATGAGCAAAATTCAACGCTCGCACTTGGGCATACAGCCGTGAAAAATATTTTCATTCCGAATATTTCACTCGTAAGCGAGAATAATGGGAGAAACGAGAGGGGTGAAGTGAGAGGGAGCAAGCGAGAGGCAGAGAGAGGGTGATAAAGCCTAAAGAACGGCGGTGGACGGGGGATTGCGCGAATATATGCGAGATTCGGGTGCGGAACAATAGTGCCGGGAGAGCGGCAAGCGAGCGCGCGAGGCAGCATACGTGTTGCGAACAAACGGAAAAAAAATTGATTGAAAATTCGTAGTCTAGTCTGCCGCGAGGCGTGCTTGCTGTTGAAAAATCTCACTTCACCTTTTTTACCTTTTTTCACTTTCTTTTTGGCCCGCCTCTTTTCAACCCTCAGCGTCGTTGCGAATTCATCCAACGCCACGCTCTGGAACCGTCGACTCGCATTCCCCATTTTCTTTATCTTTTCTCCCACCTTTTATCTATCGTTTGTTCGATTATTCCGGCGTTTCAATTATCTCTGTCCCGGAGCTATGCGGCGTCCCCGCTCACAGCTTCATTATTCCCGTAGGATCTCGGCTCTTGGTATATGTATGCCACGCTCGCTCATCAACCATCCACAATCCTTTCGGATCGTAAATCTTTCCTCTTCATCATTATCCAACGGAAATTGAGACAATAAAACATTCCTCCCGGCTGTACATTATAAGACACGCTAACTTCCTTTTGGATAACGCTCTTTATCCTCGCGTCATTGTTGTCGGATACTCCGATACCCACGCCGACACTCTGAAAATTCGAATTGATGTTCCACGCTGAAATGTAAACTCGACTTTCTGAACCTCGAGGCTAAAAAATGAATTTCTTTTTCACAAAAACACAATGAATCTCCATGGAAATTTGCATCCATCAGGCAACGTTCCTTTCATCCATCGTCACGAACGCTTCTGTAGATCGACGACACATCTCTTAACACAAATCGATCTGCAATACTCTTAAGGGAGTGGTACACAGTGCCGAGCGTCGAAACAGGCTAATTTTCAGGAATTGATTTTGGAAAATTATTCATGCGATATTGATCATTTTTGGATATCAACTCATGTACATATGAGAGTACATGTTTCTAAAGAGTGTGTCTCAATTTTTGTGAAACTCTGCGCCTTTCGATGATTTCCGTGCGCGGTCGATCGGTGTACATGATTTTGCGAGCATCAGTATTCTCAAAAGAAAATGAAAAATATGTCCATTAAGTACATTGCATAAGCTTTGTCTTGACGGAGCTTTTTTCATCTTTGGTGGCGAAAAAAACAATC
>JABFVB010177355.1:0-13591 GCA_018812205.1 Adelognathus sp. PSUC_FEM 10030001 | reverse complement strand
ATGCACTCATATCAATATTAAAGTTACCGCCATGTGTTGTAAATTTACCATACGTATACCAAAATTATGGGTTGTTTGGAATGTTACATGTATATCAATTCTCATTCACTGTACGAAGTTTGTGAATATGATACACACGTCGTGTAATTTTCAATATTTGCCTTGTAAATGTATTATTTTCAACATTGATACCTCTATGAGGAAGCTAAAATTGAAAATTCCGTAAATGAGGGAGTAACGTGCGAATGAAATTTGCCATTATTTACTCGTTAATGATTCACTTATTTATGAATTCAACTGATCGATGAATTTACCTTCGAACGATTGTAACGGCTCTTCTCCGTCTCTCAGCTTCCCGTCTCGCGCGCCAGCTTCGTACATATTTTTCCACGACAATCGCTGCCGCTCTCATCTCGAGATATTTGTTTCTCTGAATTCTTCCCTTCCATCGCGACTGAATGATCGCCGCTATTTCGTGTTTCTTGCGTTGAAAAGCGTCCTCGGTGTCGAACAGAGTCTTCGGGAATCTTATGAATAGCTTCGTACTGTGAAAATTTGCGAGGAAAATTAATCATCGGACTATCGGATCTGTTACGCGTCGAGGAAAATGGGAAATGCGAGATGAATTCGTCGTTTGGCGTAATGGATTCGTTAAATAACGAGTGTGATGGAGTTTAGAACTTACTTTCCCATTTGGTAATTGTTGTCGTCGAAACCCAAGTACGAGACGAGAACGCGTACTCCCTCCTTGGCGGGTCCGCGATAGTGCGGCCAAGTCTGAGGACACAACGACTTGTAACGCTGCAGAAATTGCTCGTACGGTCTTCTGTAAGCGAAACCCGCGCGTCTCACGCGTAGATTCTCCATCAGACCGAGATACTTCACTTGGTGAAGAACTATCTTGTCGTTGAATTGACCTGAAGGAAAAAAAAAACGATTACAAGATGTTACGTCCACGACCTTCATCCTAATCACTCGTTTAATCACAAATTATTTATAGTGTCTTCTATTTGAATTATTATCCAACATCTAATTCCCTTGATGAGACTCACCTCTTTAATTTTGCATTGAAAGAGAGAATGCGTGTTTGTACATTCAACAAAGTTTCGTGCCCAAAAGTGTCCACAAAATCTAATATTGATGAATATCGAATCTATCATTATAAAATATTGAACTTAACTAAACTATCACTGATAATTACAATTTCATATTGATTTATATGTTATCATTGATATTTTTCTCGTTGAATTTCACGTGTGAAATAACGTGACGTGAAGAAATATCGTCGACGTCTTTAAACGAGAGAAGCTCGCAATTTTTTTTTTCTTCACAGTATTGTAAAGTCTGACGAGATTTCGTATTGTTTTCTCGATGGAGAAACTTACTGGAGATTTTGAAGTCGTTTGGCTTTATGCAACGAATGTAGGAGGGCTCTTTTCCCATCAGTATGTCCATGAGGTTGTTGAGACTGTTCTTGAACTGTGTAACCGCGGTCTCGGGACGTTTCTTACTTCGCAGATCCTTCACGTCGAAAACCGTCTGAAATACAATTCGATGAGTATTTTAGATTTTAGCAAATACAGCCAAATAGTTTGTGAGAAAACAAAAGAGAGAATTTGTTTGGCACCTTCGTGATGGAATTCGTCGTGTGGGACATGACCTCGCGTAGATCGCGGAACAGCAGATCGTTGTTCTTCTCGAGAAATCCGCGAACGTTGTAAGTCACGTCGCCGGCGTAATGAACCAATCGGAATTCCTGTAACACACGTGAGCTTTAATTATTGTGAAAACAAATTGAATTTGCAAAAAAAAAACACACTTTTGGATGATTTTTGTGAGAAATATTGAGTCGAGAGTATAATAACTGGCGGATTCGTGATCAGCGGAGAAGATGGAAGAACGACTTCAAAGAGTTATCGAGAAGAAAAAATGGATTTTGAGCCATTCGTGCGAAAAGTAGCGATCTTAACGATTTTCGAACAACAATAAATCGATTTTCCGATGAAATTCTCCGGAGGTATAGATATTTGTTTTTGTACCGTTCCAGTGCCATGAAAAACGTTAAAAAAGGGTATCTTTGCAATATCTTACTGTCAAATCTCAGGGTCGCAACAAATATTCTTGCCCCCACATTCCCATTTTTTAAATCCCGATCCTCGAAGTTTCAGAATCACGGGTTGTTTTTGTTTTTTCAAATTTATTTTGCAAGATCAAAGATCACTAAAAACCGCGGCAGTTTTAACAGTCGTAAGACTAACATTCTCACCCTCGTGCTTTCGCTGAGATCGTGTCGGCATTTCCAACGAGGGTGTGCTTTTTCAGTCATTAGTCGATCGCAATCGGTCTAACCATCGTGGTAAGAGCCGTGGTAACGTTGTTGGTGCGACGTCAACGACTGTACGGAGCGACTTTATGTATTATATACACAACCACCTCCAGTACGAACTTCCAACTCGGTAACACGTACACAGGCTCGGCATGTATGGTACAGGGTAAGGATATCTATACTGCATGTACGGATAGGTACGAGAAGCTCTCGTACCACCCGAACGTGGTTCGACTCTCGTGCCGGACGTCGTCCGAGAACGGCTGCTAAGGTCGTCGTATCACTCCGTGCGCGATAGTCGAGCAAGCGTTTTACCCAGACGGCCAAAAGGCTCAGCACGCTTATGAGGATTCGATGTACAAAAAGCCTCTCCTCTCTTTCTCTTTTTCACTCGTTTGCACTGTGCGCTCGCAATAGCCTCTTCTACCCGCCCCTTAAACGTGCCGAACCAGCCATGTCGAGCATGCCTAGCGCTAATTATAGGGATATAATTATTAATAAAAGTCTCGAGCGAGCCTCCCGTGAACCGCTCTCGCAATATTCTCCGAGTTTCCTCTTTCTCACTCACTCTTTTCACAAGCCCTTCCCGTATCGGAGTACCCAGCCGTAATTTTCGCGTTTTCCATAAGTGGACTTGTGGCTATGTATGCGCTGCAGACCACTCTGCAAAATTTTCAAGCTATCAGCGTTGGTCACGAAAGGTGAGTTTGGAGGGGAAAAAAAGTACGAGTCAACGATAAGGTGAACGACATTTCGGAATTTTGTCCACGCTGGCTGCTCTTACTATTTGAAAATCGGGAGTACACGGTATTACGCGGCGACACGGAATCGTAAGTAATACGGTACACGAGATATATTCTTCACTGTTTTATCAAGTAGGTCAGGAATGCTTTTCTATCGTGGCAGTATCAATGTAATTTCTTTGTATTCAAAATTCTGCGTTAATTTGGGAGAATTCAAGTGGATAAGAGAAAAAATATCCTCACAATGAAAAAGAATGGCTTCCGCGTAAACTAGAGATTACGTCGAGTAATGCTCTTTGCCACCACTCTGGACATTAATAATTCTACTTATTCTATGGGAAAGCCATAGTAACAGTGATAGTCGTAATGATAAGTTAGTCAATCCATCTCTCCAGGGTCACACATGTGTACATTAGATTTAGAGCATTTTCGTTCCAGAGCAGGCATTATTAATACTCCTCGCTGGATTGTTACGAGACCTCGACATGTATCTATGTTGCTCGGAATCTGTTCTATCGATTTTGCAGCTAACGGATGAGAAATTGTAAACATTTGTCCGGAATAAGGAGACTCCAATCAAAGCTCCAGCTCGATTAGGAAGCTGACTCGGGTCTACCACCAGGAAGTGGCTACTCAAATCTGCTCCCTGTGGATTTCACTTTCGTCCAAAGTCATCCCAAGCGACCAATCCTAACGATCTTCAGATGAGAAATGTTGCACAAAGATAACGCATAGTCAGAAGTCACTTCATTCTGGCCAGAGCCCCATCTGGTCTATGGACTCGGCGGGTTTCCATTGTAAGTCAGCAATATTGACACCATTCGCTGATGGTTGAACTCATTTCACGCGAAGGTATTTCAGACTTTACATATTACACAAACATCACTGTTAATATCGCATCGCACCCTCCGTAGATCTTCCGACTCTGAACTGCACGCTAATTACACGGATGTGATTATCAATGAAGAGTCACCGTTTCGCCGGTGGTCGCTGAGCTTCCGCGAAGGGTGCGCGCTACCGGTAAGCTCGTCATTTTTGCTTCTTTTCATAAATTGAACCGCATGACGAAGCGAGAGAGAAAAGTTGAGGGATGAAGGGAAGAAAAACGTCCCCTCTCATCATTCCCTCACTCATGCCGATAAATTAAGCCTCGTCGTGGTACGTTCCCGCCTACGTATTACGTTTCACACTCGCTGCAAGCGTTTATAGCTCGACGCCCCGTGCGGCGTCGGAAAGCAACCCCGTGGAGTGCCGCGGGTGAGGTGAGGCAGGCGCGATGACGGCCGCGTGAATCAAACGGAACGACCCGCGAAAATGTTTCGCGACGAAGGCAGGAGAGAACCGTAAGAGTGAGCAAGAGCCAAACTCGTGACGAGACAGACGCGTGGCGGGATATCGGAAAGTGACGGGAATGCGTATTTCCCGTACCCTCGAAACGAGCCGTGTCGTGCCGATTCGCATTTTTAATCCAGCCTCGAATCCCTCCAGTCGGGCTAGACGTTTATAGTCGGACGGTGGGACGAAGGGGGGCGGATGGAAGAGATATCCGAAAACCATCGATTTCGGATATCGGTTCCGGATGAAGCAACGATGCATTTCAAGCCTCGCCACACTTCGCTCCTACAATCGAATCTCCGATAGTCATCGGATTGTGATACCGTTAAGGGAAGTTTTTCATCGCGCGTTTGTTGGTAGAAAGGCATAATTGTGTGGATGTCGATATGATCGACTTGGAGTAACGAGCGCGAGATTCGGGAGTCGTCGATTCGCAATAAATGGGATATGCCTATCGGTGATCGTATGTTCAATGAAGATCTGTCAAAGTACTAATAGTAGTCTCTCGGGTTTCGTAGACCTTTCAATAATAATCTTTCAGCGTCTGTTCACCTCTTTATCAGCCTTTTCAAATGTCAGTTGTCTTGTGAATAGTTATATTTCCGGCTTATTCGTATAGTTTTCTATATCCATATTGCAGGCATACTGGTACACCGATCAATAGTTTTCTTCCAGGCGTGTCGGTAGACTGTCCAATAGCTACATAAGAGTCGATAGTAGAGGCCTCTGGATAGTTATCTTGCAGATTCATTGGTGGGCCTGCCAGTAGCCGTAGTTCAGACTCATTAGTAGGCTCCTATGTAGTTATCGTTCAGGCATATTAGTAGACCTGTGCATAGTTTCCTCCGAGGCATATTGATAGATCTTTGAATAGTTATGTTCCAGAATTAATTCGGGCTTATTAGTAGACCTGTCAATAATCATCGTTTATGCTTGTTAGTAGACCCCTCAATAACCCTCCGGGAATGATATCGATATATCGATAGCCTAATTCTATGTTCTTGCCCAATAATATCTATCAGACTATGAAAGTCCTTGATAGATATTATTGGAATGTAAGTTATCTTTGTGGCATGTTGAACGACTTATCGATAGGGATTCGGCTCTGTTGCCAAATTGAAATCGGTCTGTTCGGACCCACGATGATTTCATGCTCAGGACTGTCTGAAGATATTCCAGGACCCGTTTTGTCACAGTGTAATGTTGTTTATCTGACACTACTATCAAATCTCGAATCTGTATCTGAACATCTACGAACTTCTTAATTTTACAACAATGAGCTCTCGCATCCGATTTTATCAGTGGATTCAAGGTTTCGTTCGTGTTCAATGCACGTTTGCTTGACATGAATAATGTCGGAATTTATCCATAGAGTAGACAGTGGAAAGACTCCACGTTCACTCGCTGATCTCCCTAATTTCCTCCGGAAGAGAGGTAGACGATCGCGATATTCTTGCTCGGAGGCAAATTCATGGAGTGTCTCAGGTCCTTCGCAGTCTTTTCGTACTGTCGGCATAGATAGCAGGGATGTAGGAGAAGCTCGACTGAAGGTAGTGGTGCGGCGACAGACAGGCTTCAAGCAACCGAGATAGACTCCACATCGGATCTCGTTACGATGCCATTCGAGCGCCATATACACCACCACCAATCGATAGCTAGGCGATGTCAGAGGAGTACGAAGACATCAACGAGGCGTCCTACGACCAACTGCCACCGACGAAGACTCTCATTCTCCCTTGCACTGCCGATATAGCCAGGCAATACGACGACATTCGGCAGCAGGTGGACAGAGTACTTTCCTATAACGCTTCTCGAGTCCTCAGACCAGCCTCGACCTTTCGTGTCCGGGTCGCACGCTGTCAGAACCAGGCCAACGGAAAATTATTGACGAGAGACGTGGCTGGTACGGCAAGCAAATAACTCGATCGTGATCGGCACATTTTCAAGGAGATTTTCGTTTCGTACATTTTTTAGGGCTATATATTGGACAGCCTAGATTAACGGTATTAATACGTACACTTCCGTGGTTTGTAAGACATTTCTATTGGTGATAACAAATAACGGAGACCTCGGAATCGAGCTATTCAATCGAATTGCTAACGTTCTCAAAGTCCAAACACTCTTCTGTCGGAGGTAGGAGAACAAGGGAAAAGAGATCACAAAGGCGACCGCATGACACCATCGATTCTCCTCAGAACGGAAGGGCAAAAAACTCAATGTCCAACTTCACAGGAAATCGAGAAGGAAAGATGACAGTGTAGACCGGCGAGTAGTGCACGAGAATAGATACGTGTTGAAGGAGAGTAACGAATCTTTCACCTTGGAGAATGACGTTCACATCGACCGAGAAGGCTTCCGAAGATGAGTTCAGAAGCGGGGAAAGAGGAATTGGTCATTACGAGCCACGTCCAGTCAGAAAATCCAGCGGAACTTCCGGTTATCTGTTCGCCGGACGTTTCATCCTGAATAGCCTCGACCGGGATAAAGAGATCCTTGGATAGGAACGAGGAAAGAAGCGATAGACGGCAAAGTCGAGTAAAAACCGAACCGGAGCCAGGAGGAATAAAAGGGGTAATAAATTATCGGTTCGCCATGAACGTGGCGTGTGAGCGGGGTTTTTTCATTGGTGAGAAATTCCATGGACTTTACCTTCTTATAGTAGAGGACTTGGGAAGCTTGGTCTCGTTGTACTGAGCCTGGTCAATCCAGTTGAGATCTTTGAAATTTCGGACAAAACGTTGGAGCGCTCTACTCGCGCCTCTTCCAACTAACTAATGTTACCAAGTCTTTGACTGCTCGTTTTATCCGATGCTGCCATCCCACCCGTTTGCACTGCCCGTGTCACGCTGGCTTTTGTGACCTTATGAGACTCCTTTTCACTCGAACGACCAGCAAACCGCGCGGGAAAAGCTCAACGAATCCGGATTATGTCCCTCGATTGAACATGGGAATCTCGCAGATACGATAAATCCCAGTAACCATTCTTTCTTCCTTGTTCTTTGTGTACTGGGCCGATCTCTTAGAAGTCAGATGGTCTAATGGAAACTGGTATTATTCATTAAGAAATATTTTCAAACCATAACGCGAAGTTCGAGTAAAAGATGATAGACTAGTGCTTGTTGAATCAGACGGTTCAAATAGTGTGTTGGAACTTTTGTTTTTGTCCATCTCGAACGTTATCGAGGGTCCGCGAAGTTGGATAAGAACGGTATGTGACGCTCACTAAGTTGTTGTCGAAAGAGAACCCTGTTTCACAAAGCCAATTGAATTCTATCTGAGGCTGATTCGTCTGTCCTAATAGATATTTCAGTAGCAAAGACTGATGAAACAGTCCGTTATGTAACTCCATGACTGACATCGAGACAATTACATATTTTCTTCCAGCGCTTGCAACTGTTCGAAGGTTGCGCATGAAGCTCGGGACGTAAAACTTTAGAGGGCACAGCAATGGCCATTCGGTATATCGAGTTCCATCCTCCATTCTCTCGAAATAAACGCAAGCTTGGGCGTCCACCGCTGTCGGCTCTCGGATGGATATGGTGTAGAAGAGGACGGAGACGAGGTCTCGGCGAGAATCTGTTTTTGAGTGAAGTGGCTCAGCTTAGCTTCTATATATAAAACCAGTATATCGTGCGGGTTAGCTCCATCCCGGATCCACTACACAGTCTCGCGCACACCAAGATTTCTGCGAAAAGTCCGATATAACGTCTCGTCGAGGAGGAGCAAAACTTTGCACGCCCCATGGCGGTTGACGCTGTCCCGGATTCCCACTTGCACGGGGGATAAGTACATATCGAGTTTTACCCGGTATGACCCGGACAAAGAACCAGGATGAGGAAGGAGATAGAAATGGGGAAGTGTTGCGAAGTACGGGAACACTTTCGTGAACCTCCGATACTTATTTCTCCGTGCAAAGTGTTAACATAGTACAGTCTACCCTCCCATTGTATTTCATGATCGGAACTTGTATTGGCACTGAGCAACGGAGAAACAGCTGCTAAGGATAGTTGACTGTACTTATAGTTGACCTCAGATAACATAAAATCTGAACGGAGTTCGTTATGTCCTATGTACGTTCAAGAACATTTGTTCAGGATTCACTCGCTTACTGCTCGAATGGCGCGCCTCTGCGTCTCATCGACTCTATCTTGTGTCGGAACATCCGACACAGTGGAAGAAAACCACACATATAGGCGATGAGACACAAAGGTTCAGAAACAATTGGAGCAACTCCGGCGAGAAGAAAAGGTCCCGTCCTCATCTCGGCTCAATTATCTCGCTGTTGCATGAGCCTGGTGCAACTTGCCGAGTGGTTCAGTGCGAATAATGCCAGGTATATGATGGATTCTTTGTCAAAGAGTTCCGTCACCGGAATACCCTCTAAACTTTCGTCTTCCTCGTCATCGGCCAAAGAAGTAACTTCGGTAAGGCAGTTAGGCTCTTCCTGCGCCACAGGAACTCATGCGATTGCTCGGGCAGGATTCAACGGAGACAAAGAACCAATAGCGATAACTTCGAGTGCATCATCAGTCATTCATATTCCGGAGAATACCGCTCTCGAAGACTTGCAGCTGTTATCCAGTTGCACCAATGCTAGAACGACGCATGTCCGCGAGTCTCAATTGTTACGGAAACTATTAGCAGTATACCAGCTAACCTCCTCACTGATGCTTTCGGTGTTTCGTGCATGCCCCCGTGGTGCTTCAGGTTATCCGCTCCGAGCTTTTGTCAAGTTTACCGCGGACCACTTGTGTGTTTCGTCTGGATGTCTCGACTCACTGAACGAACCTACGTGCTCTAACGACCGAGTCGATCTCCTTGACGACCCCCCGCAGTAAACCACGATCGTGAATTCCACTATCCGAGTGTCTTCCGCTGTCTCTCTCCTGCTGCCTTCAGCCTACCACAACTGGTTCTTCCTCACTCTCCGTTCGTATATGCGCACGACGAGATTCGCAGGTCCTATTATGATGTGGTACTCCGATGACGTCGACGGAGCCTCGAATCCACTGGTGCGCATAATGGTCAGCGCAACCAAATCAGGGATTATGGGAGGAAACAGAAATAGCAACATTGGAGCGGCGCAATCAAGAACAAGCCAAAACTATGAGTAGATACGGACGATGAAGGAATCCAGGAATGAGGACTTTGGTATTCGGAATTATAATAGCGAGTTTAGTGCGAATGAGATGGCACGTAGAGACGTCAAGAGGGCCGGAGGATAAGATAATTGTATAACGGATATAGAGAAACAGGGAGTCGAGCATCCAGGTAACGGTAGTACGGTCGACAAGACGCATTCCCATCAACGACCCCGATACCCGAGTCGACATTGCATCATGATATCCTTAAACATGGACGTCATATCGCTGCGCTGATAGCACTACACGTTTCCGAGGCGAACAACCGATATTTCGTACGCCTATTGATGGTTGAAACGCGTACGAGCGCGTGCCTGATGGAAGTACTCGCGCGCTACCGTGTATCCACTGCCCATAATACCGTATGACACGAGCTACGAAATTGCAAGTTCGTGACAGGGCCAGCGCGAATTCAGCGTCATCGATTGTCAGCAGAAACAAGAGCATCCGGACATTCTCAGCATCCGGGGAATAACTCATTGGCCTTTGGCGGTTCTAAACGCTTCGAAGTCATCGGAACCAATTACTGTTACCAGCTCTTAGCTCGTATTGATAGAGAAGCTGGTCCACCGTTGAACGATGCTCGTCCTTGAAGCAAAGTACCAATCATTGTAGCGACTCTGCGTCGACGTCAAAGCTTACCAGTAATCAAACGCCTGATACGACCTTCTCGGTAATGGGCGATACGAAGCGAGGGAGAAACAATCGATACACTGCTAACATTGGCTATTACGGACCGCCTCGCGGCCGATGATACGACGCAACGACGGACGTAACAAATTACTGGCGACACTCCGTTCTCTACGATGTTTACTTTTGGACGTCGATGGACACCAGTCGATTGGCTGGTCTGCTTCGCTTATGTAAGCAAGGCTCGAGATCTTTCTATTTGCAAGCATATTGAAACTTTTCCGACAGAGCTGAGAGAACATTACGAGCTGTACAGGCTCTCTCTGTCCGTTGTGCTTTAGCGGTCGACAAAGCCTGACAAAATTAAAGAACCATTTGTCAATGTTTTATCGATGATCTGTCCCGGGTAAGCTTCTGATATGACGGAGCATATCGAAAGAGCTTACACCATTGATCATGCTCTGTTTCCATCCGTACGGTCTGTGTTTGCTCGCGGCTTTCAATAACGGACCGTCTACTGAACTGGTCGTCGCAGATTCTGTACGAAAAAACGAGGAAAACCAGGGCGCTTCGACCAGGAAACGGAAGAGAAGAAACATGTGTCTGAGTTTTTCTGAAGCAGCTGTCATGCTACTCGATGTGAATTGTGAGATAGAGAAATTGCGAAGTAGGCATTGAATCCAAGTCTTCGTCGTTTTACTTCTGGTAGTACGCAGATTTCGGCAGAAACTCAATAATGAGACAACTCAAGCGAAATGTACTCATTTATAACGGATGAAGAACGGAGATTGGTTAAAAGTAAGAGTTGAATTTTGTAATGGAGTATTCATAGAACTGCTTCTAATACGCATCTCAACTGACAGGTTGAAAGGTTCGTAAGCTGCCTTCACCGCTAGTTCAGTGCATATTTTTCCATCGAACCAGAAAAGCAGCAGAGCCGGCACTTTTCCCGAGAAGACGTTCGACCCCTCGTTTTGCGGTCTTTTCCCGACTAGGCGAAGGAGATGGAGAGTGAAGGGGGTGGGTCGAGGTGTCGCAAATTCGATGCTTGGGACTTGCCGATAGACGATTGGAGTAGTCGAGCTGGACGAGGACATTGGAGCCCGAAGTCAGCTCGCACATTGCGGGGAAAAAGGCGAAGCTTCGGTTTCCTCAGGCATTTTCCAGCAGGACTGGGAACATTGCCTGTGAGAGGATAGAACGAACGACTCGTATATTGGAAATCTATCGGGTATACCGAGCGCGCGCCGCATATACCGTAGCTTATGATGGCGAAATGATTTTCCAATAAGCATGTCGCCATCGGTTCCAACCTCGTCCTCGTGCCGTCTCGTTCCACCGTTTCGGCTTCTCATCCTACACTCTGTCACTCGTTCTACCTCAAACTCTTCGCTCCGGCCAGACGATCCTACCCGGCACTCTGAAGAATTTTTTTTTTTTTCTTGATGTTGAAGCAGCGGCTCTTTCACTTTTTTTTTCAGCTGGATCTCTCATTCTAGGATAGTTTGGTCGCGTTTGGCTATTGATAGTTCAGCATATGATCCAACCTTCCCCGGTGAGCCAGTCTTCGAGTGATGTACTCAAAGGACAAAAGATTACAAATATCAGCCCATTGAATAGGATATGGGTGTCTCATTGAGATGGCCAGAATAGGGATCGTTCTGGTATGGCGAAGGAGAAGCATGTTGAATCATGGAATTGATCACCTACAACCTCATAGGGATTGCCTCTTATAATGGACATTAGCTGATGGAAAATGGATGACAAGTATTGGACTTCTACCAGACATGATAGGTTTTTCACTGGCAAGTTTTAATTCGCTATTGGACCTCGATATGTGCAGGAATGAATCCCCAAATTTCTGCCTTCGGCAAATACACAAAAAAGTGTTAAAATTCGTATGTGACATGCCTCATGGAGTTATGGAAGCTGCGTGTTGAATCAATAGGAGAGAAGCTGGTCTTACTTTGCAGTTTCTCTTCGAAACTACCTTAGTTTCTACCAAACGCTATCGATTCCGCATCGAAAAATGATCATTTCTAACAACAACTTCAGCTATTTAGAGCAGAAGTCATTTAGAATCTGGACAGGGTACGAGGTCTGGAAGGTACAAAACGTGACAACACCCCTGCATCGTAGTGTCGTTGCAAAAACTCTCACGAAAGTACCATTAGATTTTGCTGTAGGAGTGGTCACTCTGTAGTCGAATCTCATTGGTCAACCATGGGTTTTTACTGATGCGTTCTCATTAACACATTACCATTTCCACCACTATTTAAGGTTCCTTCAGACCTAAAGTCGTAGTAAACGTCTGCCCATTAATATTTTGACTATCCATTTCTCAAATTTTACATCAGCAAATCATCCAGCATACTACATGAACTACCACGAAATCAAAAAAATCTGTGAGTAGAGCCTCCGAGAACGTCTGAAATCTTCTCGGACGTTTGGAACTGGGAAGGGTTAGCAATCCGGAGAGTCTCTGGCTTGCCTCGAACTCCGAATGGACGGGTAGGCTCCTTATAGGTATGCTGCGGCGTGGACGTTACGGGCCACCACTCCTTTAGGCTTGAGCTCCTTCGGTGCATCACGATGGCGTAAGAGGACGGTAGAACTTAAATATTTATTAGAATTTAAAACTTTTCCACTGCCACGTAGTATTTAAGAGTTTTCTCAAGTAATAAGCGAGAAGCATCGACTTCAGGCTCACCTCATTCCCTGAAACTGCACTCAGATACCGGGGGGTCGACCGAACTCCTCGCGGAAGACCTCAATACATCTCTGCCCTTCTTCCGCTCGAATACACACACACCCTCGGAGGGATCGTGGGAACTTGCTAATACACGTCGAATCAGCACCGACACGGGCCAACACATTTCGCTTGACTCTCGGATTACGGACCCTCTTTGAAGTAGTCACTCGCACTCACGCTTCCTCGATACCTGGTTGAGTGCCCTGCGATGAACTTTGCTCCGGTAAACTCGACGGTCCGTTTCAATTTCGCAACAGATACACATTTCGGATATACGATGTATGCAGCACAAGGGAATATTGAACAAGTCGGTGATACGATTTAATTAATATCGTCTGGTAGACATCCAGGCATGAATGAGTAAGACTTATTGAGGGATAACACCACTGTAACGGCCTAAAAAAACGCTGTTCTTACGATTTTTTTTGTTGGAAGGGAAGGTGATACGGAAATACAATTTACGGAAGTTATTGAGTATATATTCAAGTATATTACAAAAAAAAATGTATCCAAAAATATTTAAAAATGGCGACGCTGGAGCCATTCTCTGGAGCCATGACGAATTCAAGGCGTACCGCGGCACGCGGCATAACTGATGCAATTTTTCACTTGGAACAAAAAACAAAAATTCTTCGTTTTCTATGTAGTTAAAGCTAGAGAATGA
>JABFVB010176244.1:0-13592 GCA_018812205.1 Adelognathus sp. PSUC_FEM 10030001 | reverse complement strand
TGTCTCGGGCCCTCTAATCGGCCGGTTAAATGACTAGGGAAATTTACCCGTCACTTATATCGACGTTTGTATGTTCGCCCTGGAGGGGTTATGAGTCATCGATTGATTTATCGATGTTTTCTAGGCTCTGCAGTCGGTAAAGTCAATTCTTTATTTATCATCGCAATTCTTACCATCGCGGTCGGTAAAATAGGTTCCTACATTATTCTAGTGGTAAGGTATCGACGATATAAAAAAAACACACATTTGACGTATATTCGTTTATTCGTGAAGACTTCATTTTACATGTTTGAAAATTGAAATTTTTCATACATCGGTTGAGTCGGGCATTCGTGAGAGTACCGTCTTACGTGACGATGGTGTTGCGACCGTTTCTGTAGTGGAACGTGTTGTCGAGACTGGTGTAGATATGGTCACCGCTGTTGATTCGCTCGACTCCAGTTCGTAAGCATCCTGCTGACATTCCCCGCATTCTCTCTTGGTCGGTGGATATCCGGCGATGGCGGTTTGCATGTCAGGCGCGCACCAGTGTTTTCTGCATAGTAGGTATGATGCAACCTCGTCGTCTTTTTGAATATGTTTGGGTAGCTTGTCCCAAATCAAATGTATGAATCCACTCCAGTGTCTAAGCAGCAATGGTTTCGGTATATATTCGAGTTCCTCACTGGTAAGTTCCCAAGGGTCCTTGCTGCAGTCGATAATCAATATTCCACTGATGATCTCCATTGTCACGTGCGTATGTGTGTGTGTTGTCTTCACGACCGCGACTCTCTTCGAAATGTGTCTTCTCCAACGCTGGCCTCACCTTTTATAGCCAGACCCCATGTTGGCGGAATGGTGGGGAGGTGTTTCAATGTTGATCTCCTTTTGTTGGTGCTTCACTTTATTTACAAGTAACACCCAAATCGTGCGGTACACGTTTGCATATACGGTGTTGTGCATGTATTGCCGGCCCCCGCAAAGTCACTATTTTCCACGTAACGCCGTTTACGTTTCACACGTCGTAGTTTCTTGTAGTAACGTCGCACGATATTGTCATTTTTCAAGCGGTTATTTGAAAAAAGCTGACAAAAAGCAGGCAAACCAAACCCACGAGACATATAATCGAGAAACATAACACAGTATTCTCCACACACTCTAGATTTGACTGACTGGAGAGGTTTTGTGTTCCACTGGTAAGTTGAGGTGTTTCGGCGTAAACGGTTATGATGTTTGTTGACGAGAGGGGGTAACCCGTAGCTGTCGAAGAAGATCCCATGACCATTGCTGTCTACGTATATCGCTACCCAGTGTGTCCCTGGTTGCGTATGATCGTCCGTGTTAGCGACAATTGCAACGGGTCTAGACCAGCGACTCGGGATGCGATCGGCTGGAAACACTCCTTTCGTCTGAGCTGAGACATCTCGCAGAGCTTCTAATACCTCCAGACTGTTCATTGTAACCGGTTCCTTGGCCAGGGTGGGGGCGACGTTTCCGATGATCACGATTCCCACGGCCCGGTGTCGGTTGACGCTTTGGCGGTATCGGAGGTGGCGTAGACGAGTAATTTCTATTACGAAGAAGGGCCACTATCTCTTCCTCAGCAGGTAGGCTCGCTTGGCAGGTGTTGGTTGCACTACTGACCATGCCACTCGTGGCTGATGGGGCTATATAGTCTTTCACGACAGATGTCCGAGCAGGTGTCCCATGAGCGACCTCAGCATGGGCCCGTTTTACGACGGTCTCCGCCGATCGTTCATTTTCCTTCGCTCCAACCAGAGGCTCCGTGTAAATCGGTGTTGAACTTTCCACCATTTGAATTTGAAGCCAACGTTTTATTTTCCCGACGTTATTCAAAGCGCATTTAGCTTCGCCGTCCTTTCCAACGCCATGATGAATGCACCAAATGTCGTTAGTCGGCATATTCTTGAAGGTTGGTCCTTCGTAATCCTCCAAATTGATGACGTCGCGAGCGAGTATGTTACGCAGGATTTCAGCTTTCTGTACACCGCGTGTGTATATTCGAAGTGCATAGCGACACATTGCCCTCAAGTTCACGTACACTTTTGACAATTGTGTGTCACCGTCGAACCACTCGAGGCCATGATGGAAGCACGTTAGTCGATTATTATTACGGCGTACGTCTTTTGGTAATTCACCAAAATCGTATGGTGGTTCGATCACCCAATGACCAAAATAATCGCCCTGCAAAGTCGTTACGGCGATCTCTTTCGGTAGAAACTCGCCGCGCTTTCCGTACAAGGCTTGGATATCCACGATAGCGGTCATGATGAACGCGTAAGATACACTGCTGGTCGATCCGAGCGGTTCGTGGCTCTTAAGTACGCCTCCGCCCGATGGCGTCCGCCTCCCCACCTTCATCACATGTGGCAGCTTTGTAGACGTGGTAACGGTGAAGTTCATCTCCGTAGCAATTTTACGCACTAAAATCGGTTATCACCTGACGAGCAGAATCAATTTCGATAACGTTATCATACTCAGCGTAGAGAATGCAATTTATCGTAGCCCCGAGGGATTTTGCGAAGCGTACTTCGATTCTTACACTGCCGTGTCTCACGAGGTTCCAGTGAGAGGCGCAGTTCGCCGATAAATCGGGTGTAAGATCAAAAGCAAACAAACAATAGCCTTGAGCGTAATCGTCACGTGAAACATCTATTCCTTCATTCTGGAAGTGAATACCAGTGCCGGAGAAGAGTGTATGGTAGCTTTGTACCCATGTGTCGTTTCCACCAAATTCTGGTTGAAGAGGCTTCGCAGGTATTTGTTGTCCATCAACGTAGAGTGATAAGAAATTTATCGAATGATGTTGAAAGTTGAAGGGGTTCAGTGTTTTATCGCCGTTAAAAGCTCTATTGTACACAAACCCGAGAATGATGCGTTTCGGTAATTGTCCGAGAATCACATTGTCTAGCGTATCACCGATGATTCCACTGTGCATCGTGAAGGACTTGACCTCCACTCTTGTTATAGGATATTTTGCGGTTGTCTTTGCCAAAGTTTTAGCATGGGCGATGAGTATACCCGGACTAATTTTCGCTCTTCGCACTAGCAGGGTCACGTCGTTAATTTGCACTTTATGAGAGACACCTTGGATTGGAGCTTCCATGAGACAAAATTCGTCTTTTGAACGTACGAGTCGTACGCGCACTTCAACACCGTTCAACAAAAATTTGTCCTGGTTAAATACATCGCAATGCAAATGTCCGATCATGTCCACAGTTTTGCCAGCTTTGATGAACCTCGATCGTATTTCTTGACCCCTATTGAGGGGATTGGTTTTTGAACCTGGCATTGTTTCGAAAGTACCTGGATTATCACGGTACCACAAGCCAGCTGTGAGGTGTGAATCTTTCGCAGCAGGTCCATAATTCAATAGCGTTTCGATGTATGAACGGTAAGCATAAGCATTATTCGGTGGCGCAACCAGTTTCTGATTGAAAAACACGTCCACCTGATTGAAAAGACTATGTAGAAAATTATTCACCGGTGCAACACGGTACGGGGACTCTGTGGCAGATACGACTTTGACCTGCACACAGAGCATGGTGTGTGCGAGATCCAGGTATTCCTCGCCATGGCCAGGTATAACGAATTCGATGGGTCCATCGTCGGACAGAGAAGATACCGGTTTGTAGTGCATCCATTGCGAGTTCTCGATGGATGTTTGCGTCGGCGGTATTGTGAATAAGTCCAGCTCTGATTTCATACACTCGCAAGAGTGTGAATGTAGAAAAGACATTTTCAGTCACGATCAAAAATATCGGTAGCCGGATTCTTCTTCTTCTTCCTCCTCGTTGTTTTCCTCTTTGTCACTTTTCCTCTGCTCGTTCTGTTCTTCTTTTTCTTCTTCTTCCTCGTCAAAGTGGTATTCCGTTTCCTCCGTTTCGTCGTGGCGCTACGTTTTCGCGTGGAGGTACGTCGCGTAGCACGACCGGTCAACGACTGCATTGCTCTTACAGGGATGCCACTATTATAACCAGACCCGTTCATAAGTAGAGCGATTTTATCACCTGCTTTTCGTTTCAAATTTTCCCCGGATTCTGCGGCGCGGCGCTTGAGTGCCTCCTTGAACGGCACACGGTTATGACTGACATCCTCGAGAACGTGCAGCCCTGTGCGCACAGCCTCTTTCCCAAGAGCTTTCGCACCGCTTTTAAGCAGAGGTAAAACACTTCTAAAAAGTCCGCCGAGGAATCGTCCAATTCCGTGACCTCGCTGATATGGTGCGCCCATGTAAATATTGCCTATACGGCCACCACCGCCCACCTGATTCTCGTAATAAGTCACATAGTGCACGACCATCTTGACTAACCAACTCGTTTAAAGTGAAGCGTTAACGTTAACGTCCCGTACTCGAATGCGATCGGATCTCCCAAATGATCCCTTATATCTATGTCGATCGTGCGAAAGCAATTGTTCAGTAGCGGTATGTAATTTGCAGGTGAAAAATATTTCACCTGTGTCGCACCGTACGTATAGTGCGCAGTATCCAAACTCACTATACGCAATAGAGCAGCTTGTGTGTCACCAACAGTATAAGGTACACATATATCGGTGTAGACAAAAAGTTGTTCCGGTAGAGTGCGAGTTATACACGGCGGCATCTGACCCTCACGCTGAGTCCCTCTGACTAGACGCAGGTACGAGCCTTCGGGTGTCTCCCAGTCCAAAGCTGGCGTTAACTCGAAACCGAGTGTACGACGTACTTTATTACTCAGGCGTAGTACGGTTTGTTTTTTTTCATCTCCATCTAGCTTTTTTTCACTGCCGATAGCTATGTATCCGTTGGCCTTTTCAGCACAGGCGAGTTGTATACCGGCTTCACGCAGACCGAACACATTATTTATATTCGTTATGAGCTCCTCATGACTTTTGTATACGCCATATGGTATAGAACCGCTTTGTTTCTTATCTTTCTCGTTTATCGATGTCCACTTGATTTCAGCATCTTTAGGTTGTAGATGAATCATCGTACAAGGTATATGAATCTCCGATAACCCGACGACCCATTGTCCATCCAAAGATATCTCACGTGAGAGTTGCGTTGTGAAGTGTGTTGTCGTATTATCCGGGAAATACTTCATGCTGCTGTTGCTGGGCAGCATGAGGAAAAAGTTATCGTCGTTGTACATAATGATCGTTTTACAACTTAAGCCGCCCCAAACCGTGTACGTTAGACGCAGGTATCCAGGAATTAAATTTCGAAGGGTAGCCGACCCAACTCACGAAGAGCTGTTTCTTCGCGCCTCGACCCTTTTCGTCTATGACACGGTCAATTTTGAAATCTCTGTCCTCGTTTGTACAATTCTCATGCACAGGTGTTATTTCCTCGGTATAGAAAAATCCGTCGATCAACTCGTCTTCAAGATCGCGCAAAACGTACAGTTGTATTCCTTGTCGATTTAAAACACTGGCGATCCGGAAAATCTCCTCGCTCCAATTTTTTTCGTAACCCTTCTCGAAGGTGCCTTTTGTTCTACTAATCCTCACGTAATCGCCGCACTTGTATTTAACCATCGTGGAACGCCTTTTCGCTCGTTGTCTCATAGATGCAAGCGTCATATTCTCACGGACTGTATCAGCATTGTCCAAAGTCACTGCAGCCGGCTGCATTTTAATCGAGGAATGTTTTGCATGATTGTATGCGTAAACAAAGTTATGAAGTTCATCGATGTAACGGTGCGTATTTCTATGCGTGAAATACCGCCACATACGTTCTTTGAGTGTACGATTGAAACGCTCGACAATGGCCGCTTTTATATCTGGATTGCGTGTAACTCGAAAACGAATATCGCGCTCCTTCAAAAATGCCTGCAGCTCACGACCAACAAACTCCTTCCCCTTATCGCTTTGTAGGCAGACAGGTGAACGTCCCCCGCTCCGCTCGAAAATTCGTTTAAAGGCTATCGTCACCGCGTGAACTGTTTTGTCGCGCAATGGTTCAACCCATGCGTACTTACTCAGCACGTCGATCACTGTGAGTAGGTAGGAAAAATTGTCATTATGACTTTTCAATGAACGTAAATCAACGAGGTCCGCCTCCCAGAGGTCGTCTATGTTCGTAACGTTATAGTGAAGTCGTGGAAAAAGACGTCTAACAGGCTTATGAAGCGTATATGCATCCTGCTGGTTTAACCAGTTATACACAGTCGATGCTTTATTTCTTCTGTCGATTAAACGTCTTGCCCCAGCATATCCTGCAGGATGTTTGGAATCGTAGTACACTTTTCCATACGGCATGTTTCAGGCGTCTATCCCACGGTGTAATTCACAGTTTAAGCCAGTGTGCAAAGCCTTTAGGCACGAGGATTTCTTTGTTCTTCGCTCGTTTCGCCGGATTCGTTTGACTACCTGGTAGTACCGAGCGTGGACCCTTCTGTCTCTTCTGAGTATCGGTAGTCTTCTTTTTTGCACCTGTAGCACTGCTCTGTCCTTTTCCAGGTATAACAGTGTCGTCGTCGTCGTTGTCGTCGTCGTTGCCGTTGTCATAGAAGGGACCCGTATTACCGCTAGTCAAGTTTTCCTCGTTATTTCTCTTTCGCTTTACAGCAACACTCACTTCACCGATACCCCATAATTCATTGTTACCGATAAATTCCCTTGGTACCGATACAGCTCGGAGACCGCGAATGAACTGATGTCGTCCTTTCGCTCTGAAGTCTTTTCTAGCTCGCACTGCATCGTTTACGAGGTCTAAGATGTTTGAGTTGTAAATAAGTACACCATCTATGGTCACACGTCCCTCTTTGTCCCATCTAATGCGTTGCGATGCTATCGGTGAATTGGATAAAAAGTTCAAGAGTCCTGCTGCTCTGCGTTGGTGTATTTGTGGTACACTGTTTATGATGGCCGTTTTGTCAAATTTATCATCATGTATCGACGTTTGCTGATCTCTCAGCGTATTTGACGGTGTGGAGCCAGTTGATGTATGCTGCGCATCGACGAGAAATAAAAACCGTTGTAGAACTTGTAAATACTGTTTCCATTTTTCTGCATCGTCGTGATACTTTTTTGACTGTAAAATCTCGGTTAGCTCAGTGTCGATGCGTGATACAGGATTCCCTGGTGTCTGCACAGTTTTCTGACCGACTGAGGGTGAATAAGTCACACCACCGCCGATCATCGGTTCTTGCAGCCTGCCCGCTGCCTCCTCTGCCGGTACAAGAACCATTTTTCTTGTGTGCTCCATAAGAAGACCTTTGGAGAGGACTATGATTAGATTAATCACTTTTACTTCCTTCACGTTTACCACCAAAAAGTCTACTAAACACCTGCTCGATAATGGGTACTAATAAAAGTGGTAAAAATGCTCCACAGCCCTCTTGCATGATTAGTCGCTTCTTCGCTCGCCAGCTAAACTTCCGCTGTTTACGTTCAGTGGCGCCACCTCTGCGGTCTCTTCTTCCACCACCATGCTGGCTCTTCTTGAATGCCGGAGTACACGGTGCTATTTGGCGGAGAACATTTTTATATCTTTTCAAACGTTTTTTAACACACGGTTTCACTTGTATTACTCCCTGTAAAACATTCAAAACGCACTCACATATACACTTGACTAGCGAATCATCGGCGGTACGTAGCAAAGCTTTTCGCTGCTCGCGGCTACAGTGACAAAGTGCGTTTAGTAGAGCGGCGTGCCGCGCTCCGATCGGCAATCCAGTAGAACACTGTCTCCTCTTGAATACTTTCTTCGCTGTCATACTGTCGTGATGTTTCCACGTCTCGCCTGTCTACACAACTGACCAAATAATCATTCTCACGGTGCTCTAAATACATGCAAATGACCGCAGTCGTAATCAATGCTGGTGACGAACACCTCGTTTGTTCTTAGGCACGTAGACGTGCATTTCTGGATCGTCGGGAAATATGTTCGTGCGACATCGGTATATGTCGGGTGTGGATTGTTTTAGATCGAGCAAAAGATAGCCGTGTGGTCGAACGGTCGCATCGTGATACGCCTCCGTTAGAAAACGTGGCTCTTCGGGATATACTTGCCTCGCTAGATGTTGAATTTGCGCTCGATCCCGTGGATTCTTAAATATCACGATATAATTGGCATTTAAAGAAATATCTCGTTGTCCGTGTCCTTGATGAAAAATATTCTGTGTTATAAAAATAACACTTATATTCTTGTGATGGCTACCTTTGGTGAAAAGATCGACTATTGTATTATTCGACGATTCTCTCATCAAATCATCGATAATTATCAATTTTTTCAAATTCTTATCGTGTGAATAATCCTCCGGCTGTGGTAGACCCTCGTGGTATTCGATATTTACGATTGGATTAGCTGCATCTTGATGAGTATTTTTCAATAACGTTACCGTGTCAGAATCGAGGTTATCCCCATAGTAGAATAATATACGGTCAAACGATGAGTCACTCATTACCGTTAGATTGCGTAAAAACCTCCGTACGAATACAGTCTTACCACAACCCGTAGGTCCACAAATCAACGACGTCCACGGATGTTTCCAACGTACGTCCATCTTGAAGTCACTCGATGCTCTGTTATATACGCAACAGCGACGCCGAAACACGTTTTTAAAAGTCACTAGAAATAAGCTTGTCTGCGGCGGCGGCGGCGGCGGCGGCGGGCGGACACACGTCGTCGTTAGCTGATACGACGTGTGCGCGGCGGTGGTCCAGCTTATAAGCGTCCGTTCGCTCGTACGATGAGCTTATGAACGAGCGAGCGCGGTGTTCAGCTCATATGGTGCGATCACATGCGCTCGTCAAGCTCGTACGGCGCATGTGACGCCATCTAGCTTGTATACGTAGATATATATTATACGTAGAGAAATATTGTAGACGGGAGTCAGGGTTCAGTTTAATACTTTTTTATTTCGACGATGTGCATGTATATATATATATATATGTCTGTACGAGAGGATATTTGAAATTTTTCTTCTTCACACGGTTAACAAATATGGCGTATTTTTATTCACATAGTTTTTGTCGCTGGTTTACGTGTACATTTTTTATGATCAAAGTTTGGAAATCTTTCATACACTAAGGAATTAAACACTATTTTCATGGTACATTAATGATACTTACATGTATAGTCGAAGCTTAAATTTAGGTAGTTACAGAATACGCGCGCACATACACACACACAGGACAAACGGCTTACATGTTAATTACATCGTTTAAGTTTAATTAATATTATTTGAACAATTTAGTGACGACGCCGCCGACAAAGGTAACGACGATGATATTATTGCTAACGATTTTCAACGTCGAAAAATTCAGTCTTTGAAACCAAACGGAAGAGACAAAGAATGTGTTATATGGCGACGTTTACGACACACAATACGGCAGGTTTTCGACACCTCGCGTGTTACAACGTCATGAAGGGGTGTCCTTTGGATGGATGAGAAATTCAACTTGATCGATTCTACATTGTTGCGAGGTAAATCCGTTTCGATCATTCGGCGTATCGACTGGAAGTTTACTTTTCGTGAGTTCTCATAATTCAAACTCAACCCCTTCACTTTACACTCTGTTTTGATAACTTCCTCGGGCTTTGCGCTATTCACTACCTGATAACCGTAAAATTTCGGCCCACCCGAAACGAACGACTTTATGTAGTCTGTAGGCTCTTTCAACTCGCTCGTCATGTCGCCTAGGAAGTTACCAAGCGGGGGTACCCATTCACCCTGTTTACCTGTACTGGTATAAATGACCGAGTCTGTGTCGTAGTATAGTACGCGCCTCCCTAACCGTTCAAGATAACTGTACAGTTCTAAACGGGCCTGAGCCGTTGTGTACGCCGCTATGACAACGCTAGTTTGCGATGATGGAATTACTGTTTCGTCGGTAGACTTCCAATTAGCGTACAGGACGGTATCGTTCACCGGTAATATACTCTTTACTTCTTTATCATTGTCCCCGAGAAGCAGTAACAGTTGTTCGCGTTTGCTGATAACAACTGTTTGCGTCAAATTATCGCGCTGACCGAATTTACCCCAAAATGAGTTCAAGCAGAGCTTTGCAACCGACCGCAAACCGGGATTTTTACGAATTTGCTCTGGATCTAACCGTATACCCTCGGCACGCTCGTAATCGTCGATATATTTCGCTTTGGATTCGTCATCAATACATTCAGTGGGCCAACCACTAGCTTCTTGCTTGATCTTCAAGAACGTATTTATGTACGATGCGAACAGACCACCGTCACCGGTTTCGGCATTATACCGTGTCATCTCGTACTTCCAAATAATGGAGACTTTGACGATTTTATAGCCGACCGCTATGGCCTTCTGAACCTCGTCCACAACCCAGGTACCCGTGAACGCGCGCTGATTCGGGTCGTCATGCGGGCAGGATACCTGTGTTTGCTCCTCGGTGCAAGCGCGACACAGCGGGAAAAGAAGTTTTTCATGCATGCGCACAGGTAGCACCGGATGGAAGAGGTCGCGCGGCGGTAAAACAGTGCATCGTATCATACCGTTGACTGACGTTCCCAGTGCGTTATATGATCCACCCAACAAGGTGTCACACTCTGCATCAACGTATATCGTTGGATGTCCTACCGGGAAACGACCAGTTTTCGATATATACGGGTAGAGTGAGCAGATATCAATATAATTGATTTTCTCTCCCTCTGAAACATCGTATATAGTCACTGTGTTACCTGTGCGCCCGCCATAGAAGCCATCACGAGGATTTAGGGTCTCGGTCGTTAAACGGGCATGATTATGCAGGTACTCATCGACGCGGGGATTCGTGGCTCTTAGAGCAACGAATTCACACTCCCACATGGTCGTTAGATGGTACCCGTTCGAGCGTATCTTAGCGTCGGATGCAAGCGTTCTTTCGTAACGCTGTTCATATGTTTCGTTGTTCGATCGCGTTGTTACTGTGCGGTTATCGGGAAAACATGCAGGGCAACCGTGCCAATAACAGCCGTGATATTGGAAGACATGGCGTCCATCCTCGCGTTGCATAAATCCGTCGACAAGAGTCCCGTCATCCAATCGGATTTCACGGCCCCTAGAGGCCTGATCAAGCTGGCACCCCAGAGATTCTTCCACCCACAATAACCATTCGGTGGCCTGTTTCGAGTGACGGTCCGCTAGCCTGTAACCACCGGCCGGTATAAGGCCTATTGTTTGCGGTTGTAAGAAATTACGCCTAAATACTTTCGAGCATGCCGATGCGATTGTGACGGCCTCGGTGAATGGGCAAACGTCACCGACCGAAAGAAATGTTTCCCGAAGCTTTTGACATGCCCGTCTTAATATGTCGACATCTAGCCTGCAATACGTCACGATTTCGGTTTGAAAAACCCAAAGCTTGTTCAACGAGGCCTCTTCCGTATACCAAGCTATGAACGACTCACGATCGGCATGGGTCATCGTGTCAGGTGAGTAATATTCTCGATCGGGTAACGGGCCACTGTATCCCTGGTTCGCGGCCGTATTAAAGAGGTGCGGGAAGTAGCCCTTAGTCGTTTGATTCTCAAAACCGAAGGCAGCGGGTAGAGCGCTGAGCCGCATGTGAAAATAGTTCAAACTGTCAATAAAAACTGTACGACCGACCCGTAAGGATATAATAGAATTCCCGTTGAGAATGAGCTTCGGTTCTCCAAAGTCCTTGCAATGCTCGACTACATGACGCAATATGAATTGGGCGTCGAAGGCTTTTGCGTTATGGGCGATACAGACGATCTTACGGAAAGAAGTGGCTCGACGTACGGCGAGATTAACGAGCTCGGAAACTGGTGATTCTCGAAAAATATGTTCCCGAATACCGCACATGCTACAAAACCCTCCAGAAGATATATCATCCACATTGTCCAAACACCTGTCACACAGTTGTTGCGCAACGCAAAGTGTTACAATATGCTCTCGAGTGCTGTCACCAGGGGTTTTACTGTAACGCGTGTCTTGACGTGTCTCGAAATCATAAAATATAAAAAGCGTTTGCGCTTTCGTTTCGTCTTTGAGCATCTTACGGGGGCCGAGCGGCTGCATGTAACAAAACTCATTGTAGCCGTGCACACTACGGCAGAGCTGACAGAAACCCTTACCACACATGTGTCTTTTCACACTTGTGTCGTACAATTTCGAACATTTGCTGCAAAAGCGAACTGTATCGCATACAGATTTTCGCTCTGCGTGCCGTGTTTGAACTCGACCTTCACGTGGTTTGAGATGGTTGTCGAAACACACCGCACCGTGAAAATAGCGTTTACACTCATCACACTTCCATGCATTGTCAGTGTTATCACTGTCGTCCGCCAATAGTACGGGGCACGGTGGTGACGCATAGCAGCGTGCACATTTGCTCGCACACTTGTGCTGACTCAAGTGTCTGTAAGAGACGTTACACGGCTCGCAATAATTTCTGCTACCTGCAGCACCTGTGAGGTTCACGATTGGTGAGTAGTGACCGCTACTAGTCGGTTGATCGGGGGTATCTTCATTTTTGATGAAGGCGATATTTAATATTGTGCGCGGTTCTTCGTTTTCGAAATGTGTTTTTCCGTTATAGATCGGATCTGCCCCGCTGCCTAACGAGTGCCAGTCATAAACAACTATCGCGACTAGCTCAGGTATGAAATGTCGCTGAAATAGCTCGATTTCGGTGTTCGTACAGCCTTGCGCAGGTACCTCCACGCGGGCATCTGCAGTAAGTTTTACTGCCGCCTCCCGCTGTTCCTTCGAGTTTTTGTGCCTTACCCGATCGTAAAAGGCGTTCGCTTCTATACTACGCTCACGTTTTTTACGATGATGAGCGAGACCTACCACGAGCGAACGGGGAAAACACAAATTATCAGTGTTAGCGATTGAAACGATCGAACGATTAGCAAGCACTTTACTGTTAAGTCCGCCTGAGCCCTGAACGGTATCGACGTAAGTCACTGTGAACACCAGCGTATCGTAAACCGAGAGAATTCTGGCGCTTTGATTGACATTACAGATGAGATTCCATAAATCTTCGAATTTGAATTGATCTACTTTACGGAACGATAGACCCGCGCGGTCGGTCATACCTGCAGCCTCGAAAGTTATACCAATTCGGTCTGAAGGCGAACGATCTGCCACAAAATGATTATGGATGTCGCGAAGCGCGTTCCGTATCCATGAAACTGTATTGACACCGTGTGGCGGCTGTTCTAATGCAATTTGTGTATTACGTGTCGTTACTTTAAATCGTCTCGAATATTCTTCGACCGGTTCACCCACAAACCTAAAACGATTACCCACGGGTAAAATAACATCGTCATCGTCCTCACCGTTGTCCCCGTTAGCGTTATCGTTCTCAGTAACACGAATTTCGTCAAAATCGGCTTCGCTACCCATACTCACGCTACCCTCGCCGTTTGGATTTTCGCCAGCTACTCTACGATTTTGCCTATTTCTCACCCCACGCGCACCCCCTCCTATTTGAGTTCTACTATCTCTATCACTCACCAATTGGGCTATCACCGCGGCGGCCTCTGGTTCCCAAGACGACTGTGTCTGTGCTGATGTTGATGTTGACGATGTCGATGATGATGATGATGACGATGACGATGACGATGACGATGACGATGACGATGACGATGACGATGACGATGACGATGACGATGACGATGACGATGA
>JABFVB010175135.1:0-13617 GCA_018812205.1 Adelognathus sp. PSUC_FEM 10030001 | reverse complement strand
TATTATTCTCTGTAATTACAGTTCCCCTAAAAATTCTTGGTTGATAAAGGACTATTCGTTTCGCGAAATTAATATCATTGAAAAAAAAATCTTGTCAGTATATTATTCCAAAATCAAGACTACTTCAGTAATCACTCACGCTTTTACAACTCTCACTCGTCACCTCAAAGGTCGACAGAATTTTAGTTTTACCCAAAATTTTTATGATTTGACGAATAAATTCGAGTGCAATGGAATTTGTTGTTTCAGAAAATAGAAGTGTACCACGTACTGAGCCGAATCCGAGCTTCGTTCTTGTTTCGTTCCGTTCTCGGAATAACCCAAGTCTCTGGGATTTCGTTGGCCGATGCGTTAATTACAAAACGACACGGACAGCAGAACGTAACAACTCCTACAAGTTTCAACTCTTTCGGTCTTCCTGCCATGTTAAGGTAAAAGTGATTTTCATTTTCTATCACCATTGTCGCTTCAGTTGAAATGAGTTTGGCGGTTGCGGTTCGGACGCTATCCAGATTCAATTCCATCTATCGGTGAACACACTGATTTCCCGGAGTGTCCTGTATAAGCTTTGTAAGAAAAAAAAATCAGTCGTAGACTAACATTATGCAATAGATGAGTTCGAATCTGGTGAGGATCGGTTAAAAAATCCGGTTTTCAGTAACCGCAAATTTCGATTTATCGAGCTATAATTTTTTTTGAGTCGTAGACTGACATCAGGCCATGAGTGAGTTTGAATCTGGTAAGGATAGGTCGAAAAATCCAGTCTTCATGTCATTTCAAATTTTCCAGAAAAAGGTGTTTTGCGGTTCATGTGTTGTTTCGTGCTCATCTATGATTCAGAGAGCTTCCCCTATGAGGAAGCCAAAAACCCCTCGTGCGCTCGCGATGCGTCGTCGCAGTGTACAACAGTTGAGCGTTCGTTGGGGCTGAACTCTAAGTCACCCTTCGAGAGTCCTCCTCGATGACGAATTATTCTGTCTCTCTTTGAGAGCCCTCCTCGAGGCCTCATTATTCCAAGTCCCCTTTAAGAGCCTTCGAGGGACATCCTTCACACACACCGCGAATGGAAACATTCTGCCCGCATACCCGGGTCATAAAAAAATAACCCCTCGCGCGCTCGCGATGCGTCGTCGCATTGAGAAAAAAATTCAGTAGAACCAACAAAATGCGCGGTGGTATACGTTCAATGCAGATATTTAGTCGGTACACCCAAAATTTTAATTGCTTCGAACATGTTTTGGTCAACTGATCTAAAAGATTGTTTCTGTGATCCAATCTTTCAGTTGTACTTCTAATTTCTAATTCTAATTTCTTGTTTCAGAAAATAAAAGTGTACCACGTACTGAGCCGAATCCGAGCTTCGTTCTTGTTTCGTTCCGCTCTCGGAATAATACAAGTCTCTGGGATTTCGTTGGCCGATGCGTAAATTACAAAACGGCGCGGACACCAGAACGCAACAACTCCTACAAGTTTCAACTCTTCCGGTCTTCCTGTCCTATTGAGGTAAAAGTGATTTTCATTTTCTATCACCACTGTCGCATCAGTTGAAACGAGTTTGGCGGTTGCAGTTCGGACGCTATCCGGATTCAATTCCATCTATCGGTGAACACCCTGATTCCCCCGAGTGTCCTTTATAAGCGTATAAACAGTTGACATGTGTGTGTATACTATATTCCTGTGTATACTATATTTGTGTGTGTATTCCTTCACCGTTCCCTCAAGCAACGCAACATTTTTTCTTTAAAGAAAAAACTTGTCTGTTCAACATTTTTCAGCAATATGGAACGAAAAACTATCTCTGACAAAGCGATAATAGCGAATGCACTGATCGAGCTGATGATAGAGACACTGCAAGATGCATACAACTCGCAAGAAGCGATTCTTAACATTCTCGGACGAGCCGTTCACACAACAATTATTCATCACGTCCGTGACGTGATTCATGAGAGGGATAGCGGTGAAAATTGCGACGTAGACTCGAGTGTCAGCGCCCTGCTGGATTTATGGCTACAGCTATCTGGTTGTACCGAGAGTATACCCAATGCACAAGAGAATCCGACGGCTAATTGTACAAAAGTACTAAGATGTGCGAATGAAGATCACCCTTGTCGTTCGTGTAGCAATGTCTTATGTGTAGTCGACAGGATTTCCTCATACGAGATACCGTTCTTCAATCCACCACCGTTGGTCTGGTGCGAACGACCGCTCCAATTCACAAAGAAGTTCCCATCGGTAACGACTCTCGATAATGAATCGTCGTCTTCGACGTCGAGGTCCTCTACGCAGTCACCAGGGCGTGATACGGTTGAAAAATCATCGAATTCTCGAAATGGTCGAGAAGTCGAGACTCGTGGTTCAGCGGCTCTGAACTACCGGACAAAAAATGGTCCATCGTCCACTTCGAGTAGTAACACGTCCATTAATGGCGGGCCCGATGTCGATAACGTACCGACCGCAGAACAAACGAAAGGGGAAAAAAAGACGAGTGAGATGCCGCTAAGGAGAGCAACGAGCGTGGAAAATGCTGAAGAAAAAGGAAGGAACAGAGAGGGACACAAAAAGAATAAACTATTAGGAGATACTTCGCAGAAATGTTTTAGGTGTCATCAGTTCGGACATTTCAAGAGGGAATGTCCCTTCGAGGCGGGCAAAGTACCAAAGTTTGACGATGAAACGGCAAAGCAGGAGCGTCCTCCGTGGAATGCGGATAGGAATTTGCCATGTTGGAATTGTGAATTGCCGGGACATTATACGAGAGAATGTCAAAAACCACGACGAAAAGATTTCGTTTGTCGCCGGTGCCGAAAGCCAGGCGTTACACTTCGGACATGTCCGAATTGTAAAGAGGATTGGCTGGCGGATGGCGGTACGTGGGCAGCCCCAACACGGGATAAATATTATCCTGGCACTTTTCGTCGCATTCCCGGCAAGGGTAGCCAAGCGGCAAAACATGTCAAAGTGGATTACGGCGACGGCGAAAACGATAGAGAAAATGACAGGAGGGACAATGACGAGAAACGATAGTGAAAACACTTTTTTCATTGCTTGGGGAGTGTGTGTATCATCAAAAATCCGTTTTATTCAGCTATGAACCACACAATCCAGTAAAAGAGTACCATGAAACACTGTACGGCTGATGATGGATAATTTCATTAATTCCTTTTATTTTTTTGTTCGACTATACCGCTCGCGATCGGAAGGAATTTATTATATGAAAAAAATTGTAATATTCGCTTCATAAAATAATTTACTTCAGTGTTCGTAGTCTGCATCGTGGAAAAAAAATCGAAACAAATGCATTCACATTATATTTGTATCGCGACTATTGAAAACACTTCTCAAGTATCGATGAAACGATATTTTCATATATTGGAAAACAGAAGTAATTTTCAATCTAATTTCATGTGTTCAACAAATTTTGGGAAGTATTCGATCACCTTCAGACAAATTTAAAATATCGTACAAGTTTTCGAGAATCGCGAAGCAATGGTACGCTAGAGTACTGCCTGAGGCTATGTATTGGTTATGTATTCAGGGTTATGTGCTTGTACAACAATTACTTGTTCCGATTGAACGGCTGTACCACATTACGAAATTCGAATACAACACTATTCATGTTTGATACGAGGATTGGAGTGGTCCTTTTTTCCTTCATTTCTTCCTTGTAAACGCTTGGAATTCATTGCTGAACAAAAACGGAAAATATGTATCGTTTGAAGGGAGTCTGTAGGGTGTTCATTAATTGAGAAAGGTGCAAAGTAGCACCTTGCACATGGCTTCTCCTTTCATTTCTAGCTTTCCTGAAAATTATGTTATTGTTATTTTGTATATTTATGTTCAGCTTCCCCGTAAAGGAAGCCGAACATAATGAGAAAAAAAATCCTTAAACTTTCTGGAAATGGCCCTTCTCCATGAATATTTCGTTGCTGATCACGAAATTTCAACTCATACCCCTCAACTAATTTCTGATACCTAAACTCGTACTTGAGTCGAAATACTGATTATTGAAAAATGAACAAATTCAAAATCCCACAAAAATTTTTATGGTTCAATCGATTATCACGAAATTTGGTACTAATTATCGGTCTATAATAGTCCAGTAATGGACCGAATTTGAGCCCGATATTTTGAAAAATGCATATCTTAGAGCCTGATAAGCGATTTTTGAAAAAAATCCAAATTTTGTAGTTTTTGAACACCTTGACGGATTGGCGCCAAATTTTTACTCATCCTTTGTTCACCCACACTTTATTTGTCTACCAAATTTCAGCCCGGCGTCTTGAGAATTGCAGACGCTATCGTGGTAACAAGAATCCGAACATACACACACACAGACATTTCGCCCAAATCACTTTTCTCGTTTTAGGCCATTTTAAGTGTTCTGACACGAAAATCTCGAAAAAAAAATTTCACGAAAACCAAGCTTCCATACAAGGAAGCAAAAATAACCGAATATTGTGAATCAATTTTTATCCATCACGGTTGTGGTCATCGGGCTAGTTTCATGCCTGTCTACGCATTTTAACGCGAAGTGAAAATGAATGGATGGTATAATTTTATAAAATACTGGTTGAAGCACAGGCACCATTCTCGATATTTTTCAACTCTGCTGAATGTGTATACCTGGAAATGAATCTTTGAGGCATTTTGAATCATGGCAACGCACACTTGACTCTGCATCCCTCAGGAATGACCGTACTCGGTCTCCGAGTTTTAAGGTAGTCCATACGCTTCGATACTTAAGGCAGAATCGCATGAAATTTTGATATGTTAATCTTTTTGCACCTTCCGAAGCATCTGCGAAGTTTGAATGTACCTCAATGGCCTTTTCAGCGAGAAAAATTGAGTTAAAAACCGCGATTTTTGCATAGCGACTATAGGGAGAATTATGCACGCAAACTGGCAATTATATTTCATTTTTGGAGGTTTTTCCATACTCTAAAAAAAAAGCTGACAATTACATTGTCATAAAGCTTCCTTTCTTTCTTCTATCACAGTCTACCCCGCTCAGTTTGTGGGACCGTACGTTTATCGCATTTGGCTTCCTCAAGAAGCTTTGTTTTATGATGAGCTACTTTCCAACTGTTACTTTATGAGTATTATTAGTTCATCTTTGTACAAATTTTTTGCCCAATATCTCAAAAAATTTGTTCTTCTATGTATTTTTTCACGTATAAGTAAAACTTGTCGCACAACGTTTTACGTTTTTTGTTAGTATCAAAAATTCTATCTGTCACAACGAGCACTTCTCTTATTTTCAACTGTAAAATTCACAGTTGGCTCAAGACGGTCCTCCAATCGAGCGATGGCACTGACTACGTTCATACACATCGATACTCAAGTCATTAAGTTTCTCAATTGGTATCCCACCTCTTAACGGATTCAAACCACATTTCATTAGCATGCTTATTAGACAACAATTTCATAGTGTACCAAATTTCAGCTCGATACATCGAAAATTGAAAAGATAGAGCGCTAAAATTGGTTTTTCGAAAAATTCCAAATGTCAACCTTTTTGAGCCATCTGATGAATTTTCGCCAAATTATAACTCGCAACCTTTGTTCACCCACACACTTTACTTGTGTACCAATTTCAAGCCCGATATCTTAGATAATGACAAAGTTAGAGCGCCGTAGGTGATTGTTGAAAAAATTTTAAATGTCATAATTTTTGAACGCCTTGACGGATTCGCGTCAAATTCGAATCCAACCTTTATTTACCCACTCTTTACTTGTATAGCAAATTTCAGCCGGATATCTTGAAAAATGACAAAGTTAGAGCGTGATGAGTGATTTTTGAAAAAATTCAAAATGTCATAATTTTTGAACGCTTCGACGGATTCGCGCCATATTCGAACTCCTCCTTTGTTCACCAACACTTTACTTGTGTACCGAATTTCAGCTGAATATCTCAAAATTTGCGAGAGTTAGAGCATACAGAGTTCTCCGAAAAAATTGAAAATCGTGTAAAATCAAAAGTTCTGTATGGATTTGGCCCAAATTCAACACCGATCCTCGGTCTATAATAGTTCAACTTTGTACGAATTTTCAGCTTGATATCTCAAAATTTGCGAGAGCTAAAGCGTAAAGAGAGTTTTTCAAAACAATTGAAAATCATGTAAAAACAGGAGTTCTGCGCTGATTTTGCCAAAAGTTGGACTGAACATGTGGTATCGACCCCTGAACATGTGTGATAAAATTCAGCTTGATCCCTCAACCCATTCGCAAGTTATGGAGATTAAATGATTCACACGTACGCACATTTTTTTTCTAAGTGTGGTTTCTCGACGTTTTGGATCATTCTGAACACGTTGACATGAAAATCTAAAAAAAAAAATTTCACGAAAACAAATCTTCTTGAGGAAGCAAAATAGTGCTCCGCTTGACTAGTCTGATGTATGGGCTACCTCAATGTAAATTTTGACTATCCATTGCTTGCGTCTGCTCTGAAACCGCGCGCATGATGCAAAGAGAAGACAGTATGAAGTGAAAGACGATGGTCTTCCACTTAGTCCATATGGTTAGTCTGTAATTAGTCCATATGGTAATGATTTGACCCATAAATTTGATCACATGAATTCACGCATGAAGACATTTGTCGCACATGATAGGACGGAAATAGTTATTATTTCTCTTCTGACTTGATAGTCATATTTGCTCTCCAAGACATTATTTTTCTGTTTTTCGAATTCATTGAATTCCGTTTCTTTTCAGTCCACCCTTTCCGAATATCCTCGAGAAACAAAGAGTATGAACTTCATTGTCGGGTTGAGTGAAACGGTATGCTGAAAACGCTGCACACACGATTATGTTCTAGCAATTCAGAGCCACCAAGAGTTGTAGACCACTTCTATTTACAGAACAATTGCCCGCTTGATTAAACATTTGAAAGCACATCTGAAATAGCATGTTCGAAGATTCTGTATGAAAACTCAAAGATGGTATGAGAAGTTTTCATGCATATACAGACGCATAAAAGTTATTGTGAAAGTATAAACAGAAATTGATTTTAGGTACACGGAGTCAGCTTTTTATACTTGTTTAATATACCGGTCAATCTGTTGTATCTGGATTCGGTATAGGCGATGCAATGTACTGCTTAATGCATTAATACTTCATGATTTTGTTCATCAATATCGTTCACAATATTTCCAAAGCTTTTTTTCCAGTATGTATCGAGCCAAAAAAACAGCATTCGTATAGGAAAATTCGAATTCGTTATCAACTAAGTTATGACGTGATCTTCATTAACTTTTCAGCGCGCTCATTAGTCTTTTCCAGACTTTTGTAGGAAATCACGATTTAGTACACAGATTGATTCGTGCTTCCATAAAGATGATGAAAAAATGACAGCGAAAAAAAGTTCTCGGCAAATTTTTAAAGGTTTAAAATGAATTATTGCAGAATAATTTCTTCCCGAAATGTCGAAGAATCCGGTAACGGTGTCATCGAAACGAAGTACCAACAAACGATTTATTGATCCGACGAAAAAAGCAACATTGCAGAGGAAATTCAAAGCAAAACTGACAAAACATCACAAGAAGTATCCGAGCGACTTGCTTTTCAAAAAAATGGGAACCTCTGACGACGATCCACTATTCGTAAGTTCCAGACTATCAATTCATTCACAAATATAATGTAGATATATGTGGGTGGAATTATGCACTGCTAATATTAACGGGATTTATCTTTGATCGTTACGTAGGATTTGCAGGATGAAAAACGTATCCATGATGGCGATGTTGATACAGATGCAGAAATGCAAAATAACTCCTACAGCGATCGCTGTGAGAAGTTGCGGGCAAGTGGTAAAGAAAATGAATATGACGGGAATGACGCTCGCGCTTTCGCTGATTCCGCCGCCAAAAATACAGTCAATACTACCTATTGTCGTGGAAAAAAAGAAGAAAATAGCAATTTATTGATCGGCGCTCATCATTTCGTACATGATGAAGATACGAATCTTAATGAAATATTCCGCGAAATACCACGAGAAGACGAATATGGAAATGAAGTACCACAACATCAACAAGAAACACGTCCGGATGAGCCGCGAGAAGAAGAAAACCGAGAAAATCCTGAATATAATGACGATGATGATCATGGTGACGATGATGATGATGATGATGGCGAGGGGGAATCAGGAGACGAAAATCCCGATCCGGAGAGGGAAGAAGAAGAGGAAGAAGAAGAAGAAGAAGAAGAAGAAGAAGAAGAAGAAAATGATTCTGACGATGAACAGAACAACATGTTTGAAGCGACAAAAATCTTGGGAATGGTTGAACAAATGACACTGAAAAACTGCATAACGGGACTATACATTATTCTCGGTATAATAGCGGCAGCTATTCGGGGAAGATGGACCTACGAAATTATTATAGTTGTCATGCGATTTATCAGTACGTTCTTCGTGCGAAGCCAGTTACCACGACACAAGAAAACTCTCTGGTCCATGTTAATGAGAACCGAAAAAATCACAACGCGTCAGATGTATTGTCGAAAGTGTCGAGACTACGTGGGAGAAGGAAAAGTACCAACAGAAATCTGTCAATGCGGCGCGTGTGGGCCGGATAAAGGTAACCAACATCTGTCGTACTTTCTTCAAGTTAAGATAAAACCGCAAATCCAAGAATTGTTCTCAAATCCGGTGGCCGTAAAAAATCTGAACTACAGATTTACGCGACAAAAAAAGGATCGACATGGTATCGAAGACGTCTTCGACGGCAAAGAATATCGAAAAAAATGTGAGCACGGTGGATTTTTGCACAACGATAAAAATTTTTCCTTCACAATTTTCACGGACGGAGTGCAAGTATCAAAGTCATCGAAAGCCAGTGCGTGGCCGGTATTTTTGCAAATAAACGAGTTTTCGCCCCATGTGCGAAAACGATACATCATATTGGCGGGAATATGGGTGGAAAGATTCCAACCGGACTTGAATATGCTTCTTTTCTCTATCGTTGAGGAATTGAATGAATTGTACGACGACGGAATAACATGGTCGAACCCAATTGACCAATCGATAACGATAAGCAAATTCGTGACATTGATTTGTACTGCTGATTCTGCTGCTAGATGCGATATCTTAAACATGAAAAAATTCAATGGATATCACGGTTGTACCTTTTGCGATGTCAATGGAACTCGAGTCGCAGTAAGAGGCAAATTCAAAACGCAATTGAAATATCCGGTACCGACGACGGAGCGAGAACGAGAAGAAGCAGTAACATCTCTTCGAACTGACCATCAGATGCGACTAGATATGATCAAAGCACGCGATGAAGATATTCATGTAAAAGGTATCAAAGGAGTATCAGCGTTATACTATCTACAAGATTTTGATTTGGCTCGCGGTCCCATCGTTGACAGCATGCACTGTGTGTTCATGGGAGTGGTGAAATTTCATACGGAATTGTTACTAACGAGTTTATACTCGAAGCAACCGTGCTATGCTGGAAGACCAAATCAAATATCTGTAATCGATTCGAAAATAATAAAAATTCGTCTACCAAGTATAGTATCGAGAAGACCGCGCCAAATAAAGGATATGAAACAATGGAAAGCATCAGAGTGGCGAAATTGGGTCCAGTTCATCGGGCCAATCGCCATGAACGGTACAATCGATGATGGCGATTTACGTCATTTCGGAATGCTTTCAACCATATCGTTCATATTGAACAAAGATACCATTAGCGCTCGAGAGCTCGCACTCGCGGAGAAACTCATTGAACAGTATGTCATAAAGTTTCAAAAGAGATTCGGGGAGGTGCACATGCGATACAACGTACATCTCCTGAGTCACTTGATCGATACAGTGAGAAATTGGGGACCAACTTGGTCAAACAATGCCTTCAATTTTGAGTCGTGGAATCGAAAAATTGTCGACAAGATCACCGCGGCTAATGGACAGCCTCTTCAAATCGTTACCCGCTATTTTCTTACAAGATTCATTGAAAATATGTTCACCGAACCGAGGGTTACCGACGAAACGAAGGATATGCTAAACTCCGTTCTCACCGGTAATGATTCGAAAAGAGTACCATACATAACCGATCATACGATAATACCGGATAAATACATCGGCATCGGAGTCATTGCAAGACGTGTACCGGAGCAAGAAGAAAACGAAGCAATCAATACAGTATGCGGATTTCGACCTACGATTATAAATACTTGTAAACGGGCGAAGATACACGGTATCGACTATCGAACTCGAATACCGCCCGGCGAATGTGAAACGAAATTTTGCAACAGCTACGTTTACGATTACGAAAACGACCGTTACGGAGAAATCCTGGAAATAGTGAACTTTCGTCAAAACAATGAAACTAACTGGGGTTTCTTTGTTCAGCCACTGGAAACTGTTCGAAATGAGGCTTTCGGTATAAAGCATATACGAGTGGTAACGTTCCAGCCGACCAAAGTATTCGTCCATATCACAAATAAACCACCGATACCTGCTATGATTCTTCACCAAACCGACTCTGGACTATACGTGTCGAGAGTACCAAATTGTAACGAAACGGATTAATATGGACGTTAACATTATTGTGAGTATATTTGTGATTTCATATTATAAAAATTGATTATCGCATGTAGTTTCATGTATTGTGTAGAGAAAAATTGATTGATATTTTGCTGAAACTCGGAAATGTTACAGGACGTTGACAGGAGGTTTTGCGACAAATTCGACGTAAAGTACTCGATAGCTCAACGCGTGACGATACTTGCTAGCTCGCCACTGCTTTCGCATCAAAATCGTAAAGGTGTACCAGACGTCGACGATAATCCAGCAAGTGCAAAGGAGAAAAACGATGAAAAATAAAAGGGTGCAAACTTTACTTGCCATTGCTTCCTCATTTATGGATGCGTCATCATTTGCAAAGCTCCCTTTATGAAGAAAGTCGTTCTCCAATTATGGCTTACTCATAGAGAAAGCTGTGCAATCGCCATTCGGGCACAGGAATTAACTAATGTTACAGACGAAATTCGTGAGCACCCATTTTTTTTGCATGGACATCGACAATATACTTTTTTCGAAAAATTAATGTGTTATTTTATTTTTTCTGTTGAACTGGTGTGGATTAAAATCGATCCTACTATTCTTTTCTTCCTGGAGAACATCTGTATGAAGTTTGAGCTCAATAGCTCGATATACGTTCGTGTGTTGGTCATATATGAAGGTAAATTTTCGTTACATGAAAAAATTCAAAGTTGCATAAAATCTAAACGCTCCAACTGATTTTCACGAAATTTGGTTTGGAACACTGTTCTATGTTACTCTCGTCACGTACCAAAATTTAGATCGATCGCTGCAAATTTACGCGAGTTAGAGCTTTTACTGTGATTTTTGAAAAAATTGAAAATCGCATAAAATCTGAGTTATGGAAAAGAGTAAATTGAGTAAATTTTCGAAAAATTCAAATGGCCATCAATTTTGAACCTCTTGACGGATCAACGCCAAATTTGAACTTGACCTTCGTTTAATGACAGTTTACTTGTGTACTAAATTTCAGACCGATATCTTGAAAATTGTCAGAGTTATCGTGCATACAGACATTTTTGAAAAAACTCAAAATTGCGTAAACAACTACTGTATATTTTTGGACGAAATTTGGACAAAACAATAGCTATCATCCTCTCCACTTGTGGTATAAATTTCAGCTCGATAACTCGAGGCATTCTCAAGTCAGGCGAGTTCAAAGTTTTCTGGGCGTGTCACACACACACACACTTGGGTAATCAATAAATTTTAGGCTTTCCCACTGTCTGTGCGAGTTGGTAAAACCGCAGTAGTTTCCATAAGGTAGGTTATTCCGGCTTTGCGTTGATCACAACGTGTCAAAAAACTAACATTGTAAGCACCGATTACTAGTTGATCGTCGGTTTTTTATACGATGGAAACAAGTCAAAAAATGGGACAGCGACCAGTTTTATTTGCGGGCAGCACCCGGTCAATTGCAGGTTTTCTTACGGTCGCAACAGGATGAGTAGAAACGCTAAAATTGTTCGACGACCGGTTTTTTGTCGGTCCAATATATTTTTAAAAAACCAGTGATTTCCACTTTCAATCGGTCTATTGCGAGTTTTCTTACGGTCGCAACAAGATGAGTAGAACCGCAAAAATTCGTCAACTACCGGTTTTTCTTCGGTCCAACAATAAAAAGAAAACCGCACTGATTCCCACGTTCAATCGGTTGATTGCCGGTTTTCTTCGGTTGAAACGATCTGCAAAAACCACGGTACTTTTACCTATTACTGGTAACTTGCCGGTTTTTCATCCGTTGAAATGATGAAAAAAAACTGGTGTTAGTGAGGCAATTCCGGATTCACAGGTTTTTCGAGGGTCCGTACGAGTCGATAAAACTGCAGTCGTTTTTAATAAGACAGGTTTATGGCCAGTTTTTTAGCGGTCGCAATCGGTTGAAAAACCCGGGACACCAAAAATCGCCCTCCGGACAACCACGAGAATAACGATATGGCGCCCGTGTGAGGGCGCTGTTAGCGGTATTTTAACCATTTTTAACGGTTCGAAAAACTACTGAAAAAAACCGGTTTTTTAATGGTTTTAGAACCGTTTTTTCAGCGGTTTGAGTCCCGATAGGGGTGTTAATGTTAATTCAATGTTATCTATCTATTTGACACCAATTCAGAGACCCATCTGCTGTACTTGCTTGCCAAACTTCAGTAGGATCCCATTGAAAATTCTCGAAATATAAGCGTTGCAATTTTAGCCGCTGATACACACTCACACATACACATCTGGAATTTTTATCGGGATATGTTTCTTGGATATCCGGAACATTCTGATAACCTTTCGATGGAAATCTCGAACAAAATTTTTTACCAAGATCGATTACGCCATCTGGGAGCAAAAAAGCTGTGTTCCCATATGATTCATATACTGACCAAAGAAAGGGCATCGCCGCGTTACTCTACTGTCATTGCAAACGTCACTTCTTTCTGTCAACGTCATAAGAGGCGCGGCGAAGAGGCATATAATCTCGCAATATTATATCTGTGTGGCGTGAGCTCTTTACCTGCTATTGCACTTTTCATAGTAAAAATCAACAACGAATATACTAATTGAATCGTTCAATAACATCTCGTTCAACGTATCACATTTGCTGCGTCAAGATGAATGCGCTCGTATTCTTCACCAAAAGTTTGACTACGAGTGTTATTAATCGATCAGCGATTCCCGATGATGCCGAGGTGGACGAAGAAGTGATAATAAAGTACTCGAGGAAAGGATACAATGCAAGAATTTTGGCGTATCGTGGTACGCCAACACAAATTATATTTTATCATTCCCTTAGTTAATATTTCAAGTCTGTCTTATGCAGTATCTTAATTTTGCTTTCTCATGGAGGAAGTTTGTTTACGTCTCTGCGCCGCGGAAAGTGAGGTTTTCCGCCCGCTTCGCGGACGGAAAACTCACTTCCCGCGCCTTGGGACGTAAAATCGTATACAATACTCGGCGGAAAAACGTTTTCTTAACTCGTGTGATTGCATGCAAACTCACACTCGTGAGAAAAACGTTTTTCCTCCCTCGTGGCGTAATATACTATTGTCACGAGTGAGTCTGCAACACGGGCGGAGAGAGGTTTTTCCGCC
>JABFVB010174025.1:0-13636 GCA_018812205.1 Adelognathus sp. PSUC_FEM 10030001 | reverse complement strand
AAACAACGAGTTTTTAGATTATAAATAAAATATACTTCAAATCGCCATATGTGACAGGTGATCCAGTGTGTTCGCCGAATTATCAATCGTGAGGAACACCTTGACGAGCTGTTGGCAATTTCGACCCGTCGCTTCGTGAATCCGCTAGATGGCGCTCAATGTCTAATCTACGTGTTCTCTCTCATCGCGAAATGAAACTCCAAAAGGTGTAAACGCTTTGCTCATTTTCATAGAATAACTCAGCGTACTCAATTTTAGAGCATCAAGTATTTAATTTCAATATCATGAGTGTGAGTCGTTCAGTACTTATCATGTTGTTCTCTATTTAATTCGGAGTGTGGACTATTCGTGGGAATTCGTGGGATGCTGCTCTTTTTGGTACCGCGAGAGGGCGCTCGGATGCTTTGAACAGGCATCCGAGGAATGAAAAAGGGATTGAGATTGAAAATGTTGTGCTTGAGACCACACGGCCGAAGTCAACTTCTACACGTACTCGATAGGGGTTGAAGGCGAAGATAATTCCTGACAATTATGGGTTCAATAGTATGCATCAGTTTTTTTCAATAAATAGTAAAATTTCATTCAACTTCTTACAGTAAATATCTTAATAACGAATACTGATATTCGTGAAACATGAGGGGAACACGACTAAATATGCATTTCTTGCATTATATTCTTGCAAATATGCAAACATGCATTTCTCATCTGAACCTAACGGATTTCAATGGAAATCGAATGGCGACTCACAGTTTTTCATTGATTCATTGAAAAGTTGATGAATCAACTAAACATCGAATGAAAATAGTTTAATTCAGCCGCATTTCAATGAAAGTCGATGAATTTCAATACGTGGACATTTTAGAATTTTGCTAATTCTGGACTCACACCGGAGAAACTGAAGAAAAAGTTCTCTCGGGGTGCATTTTCCAATTGATATTTTCACTGGGACGCATCTTCGAGGCCAACGGGTACTGATATCAGCCATCTTGAATCGAGGCGAAAATGATGAAAATTTTACCGGCATGTTACGGAAGATCTTACCATTACGACGGTCAAATAATGATATAGAAAATGGATAATTGTTCGGCGCTTGTCTATGGACTTCGACTGTATGCTACGAATTATCCAAATCGAAACTTCAGAATCATCACAAATTATGTAGCGTTTTTTCGAGCCTTCTAATTTCTATCGTTGCAGTCGCCAGAAGTAGCTGATTGATGTCGTCTGCTCGGCGGTTTGAGGTTATTTCCATTTGTATCATAAATGCAACTAGTTTTCTCGACTAAAACGGTCTTCCTTTCTCTTTCACCCCGTTATGTATTCGCAGATTGAGGCACGTGATTTCAAGCTTTTCGTAAAAAATTGTTATATTTCGTCGCTTATGACGTCACGATTCACTATGGTACCTACGTAGATCCTTTGATAGGTTTTTGAGATCAAAATAAAAATTTCCGATGCATATACAGAGTGAATTTTTTGCGACATATTTATTCATTGTACTAATACCACCCAACAAGAGCAAACCTTCCTTAAATCCCAATGAGTGGTAGGGATAAGACGTATTAAGTGAAAACTTTGTTACATTTTGTATGTTTATATCTATGAACAAGAAATCTTCATCAAGTCAAGTGAGTCAAGTCAAGTCGCTGTGTTCTGCGGGTTCTGCGTCGCAAATCGAATAAGAAACACACAACGACACGCGTGATCGAATCGATGAATTTGCGAACACGACGTCACACCGAGGGGAGAAAAGCAGTGAAGTCGTGGATGACTTTGCGAACGCACGATTCAAACTCTCGCCGCCGATTGGCCGTGCGTTCGGAGCTGGCCTGTGATTGGCCGCTTTCAAGCAACGCTCGTAACGTATAGCCAGCTGTTGCACGGAGAGTTACGTTTGTTTGAAATCAAACGGCACAGCAGAAGTTTGCTGGTAGTGCTCTCGCTCGCTCGCTCGCTCTCGAACCGTGGGGACGACGAAGGCGGGATAACGCACACTTACCATGCCCGCTCGACCACGGTTATTCTGAGGTGAAAAAAAATAAACATTTTATTCAACGTGAGAAGAATTTGTCTTCTCGAAGAAAGATTTTCTTCTCCGCTGAATTAAAAGGAAACTCCGTGGACGCCGTTCGTGGAAGAACGGAAAACACGACGAGCCGTTGAAGAAAATCAGGCCCCACTCGAGGCAACGAGCAGGAGAGAGAGAGAGATAAGTTTTTTTGGCGGCCCGACAAGCGACACACTGCGTGAAGAAAAACTTGCGGCAATGGCTACGATACGGGTACACGAGGATCAGGAAAATCGTATCGGCGATGTGCGACGTATTAAGGAGATGTCCACGCACGGCGTCCAACAACAGGCGCATCCGCTACAACAGAGCAAACGGCCAGTATTGGCGGTTCTGCACAACAACTGCCATCGTAACGCCAAACCCGTGAGTATGCCGCGTTTTTTTTTCGGCTTTTTTTTTTTTTTTTCGCATTGACACTCGCACATTTCTGAGGCTCATTCCAGCCTCTAGCGATATTTACTCTGTTTACCAATATCAGTACGTGATTTGTACTTTTTTTTTTTTCACGAAGTTTACACAATTCTGGAGATCATGTGCTCCACTTGTACACATTGTTTCTCTTCTGTGACGAAAATAGTGTAAATATTGACTGAAAAATCAGGATTTGGGTTAGGTATTTTGTTGAAAATTTTATATTTTCACTCAATGAAATTTCGACGATTTTTCAGGAATTTGGCAAGGATGAGAAATACATCAAGCCAAAGGCTTTTGTGCCCACTCAGACGGAGCCGTTCAAGGTCTTCGAGGACAAGAAGGACGATGGTGGTATCAAGATTTACGAGGAGAAGCTCGTCGAAGAGACGTCCGTTGTCCTCCGAGAAACCAGAGAGATCCATGAAATCAAGATCAAACATACGGCCGAAGCAACTGTCAAGACGGAGCGTGAGAAACCCACTCTAGAAGTTGTTCCCAGTACCATTGACGTTGTTCCGCCTTTTCGAGCATTACTCCAGGAAAAAAGAGAAGAGCCTCTGTTCTTGCCCACCATACCAATGTCGCTGGACAAGTCTCTGATTTTTGGAGATTCAAGCAAGAAGCAAGATCTCAAGAGCAAGAGAGAGGCATGCAAGGCACTTAAGGACAGTTTTTACGACGTTGACGAGTACAGGGCGGATATCTACAACTACTTGCGAAGTGCCGAGGTAATTGACTCGTTTCCTAAAATACATTGTGGCATCATCACAGTTTGATATGCCAAAAAAATAGCGGATTTTGGAGAATTTTTTTTCAATGGTCAAACGCTAATCAGTCTAATTTTTTTATGTCACATCAATGATTTCATGAAGAACGGGTAATGAATATTCAAACTTTGATTTTTTTTTACATTTTTTTGAACCGTAACATGTCTTTGAAAGAGAACAAAGTCCTCAAGGTGTTATACAGTTGTGGCCGTGAATATTATCCGAAACAAAATGTGTCACAAGATTATTTATCAGCAAGGCCCTCGCGAAGGAGAAATTTCGCCTCGCGCGAACATAGAAAAATTCTGCCCACAAAGGATTTTCAGATATTTGCCGAGTTTTCGGAGTTTGGAAAAATTCACGTCTGTAGGACATGGAAAAATTTAGCGTCCGAAGGACTCTGAAAAATGGCTCGATTCTCGGACTCTAAAAAATGAGGCTTCGAGATGACATTGGAAGGTGTTGCCTCGCAGGAACATGGAAAAAAAATCCCCGAGGGGACATAGAAAAATTTGCATCGGAATAATGCCACTCCGGAATTGTACCCCCGTTGTCTGAGCATCCAGGTCGACGGCAATGCGATCTCTTGTTCTCCAGGTCCGAGACTCCGGATTTCTCGAGTTCCCCGACAATGGGAACGCTGTTCTGGATACCCCGGTCAACAGAACTGTCGTTTTAGAACGCCAGGTTCGCGGAACGGTCGTTATCGGAGTAAAAAGTCTCGGGCTAAAAAGCTGAATCGATAACGACGTTTTTTCTGCGAACCACCGATTTCTCTATGTTTCTTTTGCTATACATTTTGATTTTTCATTTTTTATTTGGTACATAAATTTCATTTGCATGACCCTTCGATCCCTATGCCAATTTCCCATTTTTCTTCCCCATCCGTTCATATTCCGTTTAAAGAACTTACTACTTTGCCATTTGTTTTGCGTTTCCGTTTCAACTCACATCCCCACTCTCCTCCCAATTTCCTTCAAATTTCTCGAAAATTGCTCGATCCACTACTTTCAACCGAAAATGAATTGAAACCTGGCTCGCGCAAAAACAGCTGATATTGGCTTCAATCGATGGAATCGGTGCATCGGCACACCCCGCGGTTGAAAAAAAAATCCAGAGTTTTTCTCCGCCCCCGCACGACCTTGAGCGTACGTGGAAATTAATTTATTACTACCTGGCTCGCGCTAAAAAAGGCCGATGTTCACTCCAATCGACGAAATCGATGCATCGAGACAACTAGCACTTGAAGGAAATGCCGGAGCTTATTTCGACCCCCGCACGACCTTAAGCGTACGTGGAAATTAATCAATTACTACCTGGCTCGCGCAAAAGACGCTGATGTTGGCTTCAATCGATGCGATCAATGCGTCGATAAATCCCGCAGTTGAAAAAAAAATATAGAGCTCTTCTCCGCCCCGCACGAACTTAAGCGTGCGACAAAATTAATTAATTAATACGAGGCTCACGCTAAAACAGGCTAATGTTTGCTCCAATTGACGAAATCGATGCATTAGCACAACCCGCACTTATAAACCTATGCCGGAGGTTATTTCCATCTCCGCGCGACCTCAAGTGCGCGTTAAAATCAAATAATTAATCGGTTCTTCCCGCAGAAAACGTTGATACTGACGCCAATCGACAGGATCGACGCTTCGACACACCCCGCACTTGAAAAAAATTCTAGACCTTTTTTACGCCCCCGCACGACCTCAAGCGTGCGATAAAACGAATTAATTCATGCATAATGGCATGCTGTACAAGAACTATCATGCTCTCGGTATGCTTATACTCGCCCAAAGAAGATAGCACAGTTGAAGGTCGGTTCGCTTTGTTCAATAAAGTTGTTCAGTAAAGTTTATTGTGACTCATAACAGCGAATTACAAAAATACTTCGTATGATATCATTCAACAGTATTAGCCAAATGGAATGATCAAAAATAGTTGATAATGAGACTATTGTTCGACGCAGGGTACTGATCCATAACGTTGCGTTCGTCGCCTTCATATCGGAAGATGAGTCTTGCGTGTTTCGGTGTAGACACATCACGCGGACTCCATATTCGCAATTCCGTATCTGGGTATGAAGGAATAAATCGAGAATGAAACTTCCGGAAGTGCCTGACGACAACGATAGAAGTGGGGCCATTACGACGATACCGAGTTAGCGATTATTTCCGGGTATTTTGACAGAGTTTTATTATTTTTTAGGCTGAATAAAAGCTATCCCACGGAAAAATTTCATAAATGAATAGTGAGAAAGTTACGATGAATTCTATTCTTGATGACTCGACAGTCTGAAAAACCCCAATAAAACAGGCGAATCCCTTGAACCTTGACTCAAAATTCGTAAAATATGATTATACAGGTGGTTCATGGTTGAAAGTACCTTATAGCAAATTCTCGAAGTGACCACCTTCGGCTTCGATGCATTTACGTGCACGCTTGATGAGATTCTGCTGGCATCGTTCGAGCATTTCCGGTGTGACTGTACGACATGCCTCTTGGATACGGTTCCTGAGATCTCGTTGGTTTAAGGGGAGAGTCCGACCGTAAATTATTCCCTTAAAATGGCCCCACAAAAAAAAATCCAATGGATTGAGATCCGGAGAACGAGCTGGCCAGTTGACGGCACCACCGCGACCAATCCAACGGTGAGGAAAATGGTCGTCCAGATACTGTCGGACGGTAACTTCAAAATGAGCCGGAGCCCCGTCGTGTTGAAGCCACATACTCTGACGAATGGCCAACGGTACGTCCTCGAGCAAGATAGGTAGCTCATCACGGAGAAATCCGAGGTACACTATCCCCGACAAACGGGCGTCAAGTTCGTGAACACCGATCTGCGTAGTATATACAACGTATAGTGAGGCTTTTTGCACATCGATAATTCTTTTGGTATGTGTACCAATGGTATCAGTTGCTACCAAGCAATCGACATAGACCCACAGCGGCACCAGCGGGCCTACGAGTGAATTCAAAGCGCAATCTACATGGATTGTACTGCGTTATGGTTGGGGTCAGTTCCCATTAGACATAGATGTTGAAGGCCCGAAATTTTAGAGGACGAGAAGCGAAGTTTTCGCGAATTTATTCATCTTCGCGAGTCTGGCACGGAGATCCGGTATACCTATTTGATGTTGACGCAAAGTAATTCCACTCAATGCAACGAGATGTATTCGTTGATGACTTAAGATTGATTAATAAATTCAATGCGTTGTGAAAAAATGGTGACACCTTGTACATGTTTCCTGTCTTCCAGAGATATTCTGTTTGACATTTCACAAGTTTATAGGCTGCTAGCGTCCTTACAGTTTTTGGAACTAATGATTACGGCTGGAATGGATCTGGTTTATCGATAAGGAAGTTCAAGGGCAAGGGCTTACGAAACGCGTTCCGAGTATCCCTCCCCACAAGTTTATCGCGTAGCGAATCTGTCTCGTCCGTACTCTAGGTATGTGCGGGTTCTCGTGGGCATAATAGTGTTCGTTGTGGCAATTGCGAACGCCGCTTTGATCGAAATTCGATTCATCGGTGAAGAGTACTCGGTCGAGGAAACGTGGATCCCTCTCATAGCGCCTCACGAGCCATCGACAGAAGTTGAGACGATTAGGAGCATCATTTCCATGCAACTCCTGAACGGGATTCTTGTGGAATGGCCTGAGGCCCTCGGCTCTCGTGATCCTATTGACCGTTGAGTGACTCATGCCCACCAGTCGGCCAACCACACGTGAACTCGTGCATGGGTCATCTTCGATTGCTTGGAGAACCTCTTCCTCCCGCTCCGGAATCCTTTGAATCACAGCTGGCCCACCATTCCGGCCACGGTGAGGTATGATGTCACCTTCTTGTGCTCGCCGATGCGCTCCCGCAATTGCCCTTCCGTCTGGAAAACGATCCCTCCTCGGGTATAATTCACGGTAACGACGAGCGGCGAGGGCTGCATTTCCTTCTGCCCATCCGTAACAAGCCACCATATCTTGATACTCCTGTGCTGTGTAGTCCATCGCCAACGAATATTCGCACTGAATAGGTTGGGTATGAGTATAGCAACCGATAAACACCAGTAAAACAATCGAATCGCAGGCGCGGAAAATCATCGAGCAGCCGTAGGCATATCCAAAAAATCGTCGCCTATGTGTTTTCAACTCCAAAACTCATACACAATTGCCTGATCCACTGAATAGAAATGTATAAGCAAATCCAAAGTGGTGCAAGGAAATCGTAGACATTCTGAAATTCGTTACTTTCAAACCAATGCTCATGAACGCAACGGGACCCAACGCTAGTGGGTCACTGCTCGTTGCAGTAAATGCAAGTTTTGTATTTGGTTTTACCAAGCGGTATTTTTGTCGGATTATTTCAATAGTCCCGTACACCGGTGCGTGTGGCTTTTCCGGGAATTTTCCCACACCCAATCAATCCACTGCCGTTGATGTAACCCCAAAATGTCAATCATCTTTTCTGCCGAGCGATTTGCGATTTGGCATTGGTTTATCTCGAATAATCATAAACGAGTGAAATAAAGATGATGGATCCTGTGCAGAGCCGACTGATTACCAGCAAAGTTTGCTATTCTTCGTATTTTCGCTCGCCATTAATCAAACCAATGGTTTCGTTGGGATTGAATGCTGGAGGGTCACTAACCCCTTCGTAAAGTGAAATTTTTTCATTTGGTTTTATTACCAAGGGGTAATTTTTTATACCCCTTTCCGGCATTCACTACCAATGAAAGCATTGGTTTAATGTCGAACGAAATTACAAAGAATTGTAAACTTTGCTCGTCATCGATCGGCTCTGCACAGTGCGCAAGATCCATTATCTTTACTTCACTTGTTTATCTTTCGTCGGAATCAAGCGGAGCCAAATAATGATTCGATCGGCCGAGAAGATGACTGACGTGTCGAGGTTCCATATCCAGAGACGTTAACGAGTCATTTTCATGAAAAAAAGTTAGGTCAACGGGTTATTTGATGAATAATTTTTTTTCCATTAATTTCCTCATGACATATTGGCATTACTATTGTGCAATATCATTTTTTTCAGCGCCTTCAATATTTTTGACGTTTCCAAATTCTTATTCCATCGAGAAGTGTTCGTATTTCTCGCTCCAATCTCTCTGAATGAATTTCTGTGGAAAAAAAATTGCTCAAAATTTCATGGATTTCAACCCGGAGTGAACTTGCTCTACGATGTGTTGGATGGTGTGAACTGCTGACGGGTAAGGCAGCATTGGAGCAACCAGCCGAATGCTCCTATTGACGATACTTGAAGCGAAAGTACCCAACGAATAATGGATATCTCTGTACCGTTTGAATGATAAATGCCCGCAACGAGCAATTATTTTCTCCCTCAAAAATTTGTTGAATATTGGAAAAGCGAACAGTCCAAAACAAGCCGTTATCTATATCTTTTCATTCAGGAAACTCGGAATTTTCACGTAGCTTCGGCTTGTGATTTCATTTTATTCACGTACCGTCTTCTGTGCAAGAGCTTTTTTCGTTATATTTACCTTATTCATAGAGGAAGACGATTCTCAATAAATTCAATAGGGATCACCGGACGATGATAGTCAATTTCTATGTAATTGTTCAGCCAAACATCTCGGGAATGGTTCAAGTTTTCGTGCGTACAGACATTTCGGCCCAAATTCCAAATCACATGAAAAAATTTAACTATTGCATATTTTTTGATGAAATTCAGAGTGAACAAAGAGTATTCACGCCTACATCTGTCATAGGAATTTTAGCGAGAAAACTCGAGACAAGAACTCACAACATGAGAATGAATTTTTTTTTTCGAAAATTCAAAAAACTCAAAACGTCATGAAATTTCGACGGTTCGACCGGTCCTTTCCAAATTTAATATGGATCACCGGACCATGATGGTCTATTTGTGTAGAATTATTCATCCCGATTTATTGAAAAGTGTTCGAGTTATCGCGTTTTCAGGCCTTCCCGCAAAAATTCAAAATAATACAAAAAAAAACTTCTGCATATTTCTTGACCAAATTTGGAGAAAAAAATGAGTTTTCGCTCTTTCATATAAGCCGTACATTTCAGCGCTATAACTGAAGTCGATTCTAAGATGAACGAGTTTGAATTCCTCGAGTCTAATACATACACACAGACATTTATCCGGATTTTTTTTCTCAATCTGATACTTAGATGTCTTGAAGCATTCTGAACGCGTTGACATCAATATCTCGAAATGAAAGAATTTCGCCAAACCAAGGTTCCTGTATGAGGAAGCAAAAATTATTGTTTATATTATAAAATTTGATCAAAATGTGTAACCGCCGTATTATTATTATTTTAATTCAACATTGCGATCATATTAGAATGAAAAATGCACCTTTCAATCTAAATTAGAGGTCACGTTTCCACATAAGATGCAATGAGTGAAAGCTCAGTTCACTTCAGTACTTATTTTCTATCTCTTTGTGAGCTCGAGTAGAGTGTACTCGTTTTTTTCGATTGCGAACCAGAGAAAACTGTGTAGACGACGTCCACCAACTGCGAGCCTGAAAGATTACGAAGCCTTGATGCGATGTCCTTCCTGCATGGTAAAATAAAACACAAGAGCCTTCCGTAATAATTGACACTTTGTGTTATGTTTTGCATGGAAAAACGACATAATTTCTCATTCCGTCCACACAGTATATATTTATTCGATCTCGCACAATACGCGTCTCCGTCACAAACAAAAGAAGTATTCATTCTGACGAACTGAGATTTTGAAGAGCGATAGATCGATAGATGACATCAGTGGTTCACTTCGGTGTGTAGTGCGTATAACCCCGTGCTGTCACCACTGCTTGATTAATCACTCTTCGACATATCAGTCTGCCAAAGCCGGAAATCAATTCGTTCAAGACGGAGTCGTAAACTGTCGAGCTGAAAGAAAAACAATGCCGTCGTATTACACCGATATCACAAAAAACTTCGAACAATACGGGAAGCTGTTGTGTGCGCTTGTGCCTTGGAAAGAGGTCATCGCTCTAAGGCCACATAATCTCTCAGCCTCACAATTGTCGGATGTCATCAGCAGAGTCTTCACAGGATCTACATCGAAGAAACGAGCGGAATTCATCCGAACGCACGTACGACAGAAAAGCAAGTTTATCTTGGATTTTCTCGATACCTACAAGATCCACGAAGACCTGGAGGAGAATGCGCAATTGTAAGTAATTCTATCGATAATTAATTTGCGTTCTTACGAGCTGCAAATTAATTTATCCACTATAGTGTTGTAAGTGACATGCAGGGAAAACTTGACGAACCTTTTGAGGCCCTGATCATTTAAAGTGTCCATAAGGCTCTTTCAATTTTTGACCATACTTAAAATATTGATAATCGTTTATTGAATCGCACCAAGTTTTGTAAATATTCAACCATTTTGCTTCCTCATAGAGGAAGGTTTGTTTAGGTAGAATTTTTTTTCGAGATACCAATCTCAACGTGTTCGGAATGTTCTAAATCGTCGAAAAATAATATTCGGAAGAAATGTCTGGTGTGTGTGACACGCTCGAAAAATCTCGTAGAACCGGAGAACTCCTTCAGTTATCGACGGAGGTGGAAAAATACCCTTCGTTTCGTTCAAAAATGTACAGTATTTTTTTTACGCAACTTCGAATTTTGTCAAAAATGTCTGTATGCACGATAACTCTGACAGTTTTTGAAATAACGTGCCTAAATTTAGTGCATAAGTGATCTGTCCCTGAACAAAGGCTAAGTTCGAATGTGGTGTTGATTTGCCAGGAGGTAAAAAAATTAATGGCATTTAGAATTTGTCGACAAATCTCTCATTTGGCTCTCTTTGATAAGCTTCATAATTGTTGAGATATTGAGTTGAATATTTATATACAGATGTTCACACGGGTACACAGACTTACTTATATCCTTTGGTCCAAGTTTCGTCGAAAAATCTGCAATAGGTTCATTTTTTACGTAATTTCTGTTTTTGTAGAAAAAGTCTGTTGAGGTGACATGAAGCTCCGACCGAGTTGCTCCGATGGTAACGAATTGCGTTTCAGATTTACTTGACGATAATTGGTTCTAGGGGAAAACGCAAAGTCGCTTTCAGTCCGGCCGTCATTAGTGCAGTGAAAGTGAATTTGCGTTTTTCCCCAGAATAAATGGTCTCCGAGTAAATCTTGAGCGCAATTCGTGACCATTGGAGTAACTCCGTCGTTTCACCTCACCTTAACACGATAGCTCTTTCAATTTTCGAAATGTTAACTTCGAAATTCGAACTTCGAAATGCGAGCTTTGGTATCAAGTACGAACTGAGAGTAAAATGAGTGGCGTATGCATGATTGACGTGGAAAATTACATCAGATATAGCTCTAAACTGATGCACGATAGCAGATCACTAACGCGATTCTGTAGTCTAGTTTGAGTAATGTAGCGATTACGATGGTTCAAATAGCCGTATCCTAGTTTCCTAGGAGTTCTTTGAGAAGCCTATCGTGGAGTCAGGAGTCTATCGTGTTCACAAAGTTTCCTCTATGAGGAAGCGGAAAATGTAATAATGCTTAGAATGCTTCGTAACAGGAGGAGCTTTATAAACGAGAAAGAATAATGAGAAAGCCAGTAATGAACGGAAGGAGGAAGCAATGAGCAAATTTACTTTGCATCGTTTCTTATCGCAGTAGATATTTTCACATGGAAAATACAAAGAAGCATAGTAACACAGTCATGATTATATCATGTCTTCATATAAATATTTCAGCGGTACCCATTACTCTGTGGGCGCTTTCGCTTCGAGCATCGTCAACAAGAGCGTCGCGATGGGTACTCCAGTGCCGCCTCGTCTGGCAGTAACGCCTGCCACCGAAGCAAATACAGAGCAAGGCACCTCTAGGTTCGTTTTCATATACCAACATTATCTGGACATCGAAGCGAACTTTGTACGTAAAAATTTGGGTTCCGTATAAAAACACCACGAAGGCGAAATATATCGTCAAAATATCTCACTCTAAAATGAGACCGCCGGAAATGGCAAACGCACAAATAATACGCAGTACAATAACCCACTAATAACGTAACACAACAAAAAGTAAGTGATGAACAGAATGAATAGTGTGAGTTTTTCTGAGATTTGATTTGTATGGGGGGCATTTTTCAACTTGCAAGTGGTAGTAATTTACACCACCACTCTGATAACCATTTGCACCAGCCATTTTGTAGCTCGACAGATTCAACTGAAAGAAATCGTTGTTACCACTGAATTGTACATTTTCTCTCACAAAATCGATTATTACTATTCGACTAAGAACTGTTAGAAATTTTTGAATCACTTGCAATGAATTAAAGTTGGCTGGTTCCAAGTGGAGATGTAACCAAACCACGAGAAGTGCACTGGTGTGCACTTCGATGGGTCAGGAAGTAGATGTGCAGTCGAGGGGTGAACTATGTCATTTCATTAAAAAATACAGAAAAGTTCACAGAAACTTTCATAGAATAATTTGTTTGAATACATTTTTTTAGAAGGACACGAGACGAAGTCGAGGACGCTGAGGAAAAACGCAAAGAAAAAAAAGAGGAGGATATCGAGAAGAATCGAGGGAAGGAAGAAGCGTTTAGAAAAAAACAGCAAGATATCAGGGAAATTATTCAAAATTACGTGGCGAGTCAAAAAGCGAGCGAGGGTTTTCCCGAGGAAAATAATGAGAAGGATGGTGATGAAGGAATTGAGCAAGGGTGTAAGGATGATGATGGAAAGGCGGGCGAGATAGAGAGTGAGCGTCCGCGCGATGAAAAGAATGAAAGGGATTGTGAAATAGAGAGAGCGCGTCAGGATGGTAATGGGAGGGCTGGCGAGCAAGATAGCGAGCGTGCGCGTGCGGAAGCGAACGACGAGGCGGACGAGAAAGCGAGTGAGCGTGTGCGTGAGGACGCAAAAGAAAAGGCGGGCGAGGAAGAGAGTCAGCGTACTCGTGAGGGAGAGAAAGGGCAAGATCATGAAGAAGAGAGAAACTTCGTGGCAAAGCCGAAACGGAAGCGAAGACGAGAGGTGGATCTGTTGCTCGCAGGAGCGGATGAGGCAGTGTACAGAGCGAACTACATGGTGAAGCCATATGAACACAATTGAAAACTGATGAAAAAATAAATTATGCCGCCGTGAGAATTGGGAACTGCAGTTGGTCTTCATTTAAATACAATAACATAGAAGTTGTACTTACCTGAGAATTAATACTACAGGATATCACGAAATAGTACTTTACGATACGAGTGCGAAAAAACTTTTTCTGACGAATGTGAGTTTGCAGCACGAGCCGGAGGCAAGTATTGCAATCACACGAGTCAAGAAAAAGTTTATCGCACGAGTATCGTACAAAATTTTATATTACAAGGTGTGAAAACGGGGTTTTACGGACGCGCAG
>JABFVB010172916.1:0-13676 GCA_018812205.1 Adelognathus sp. PSUC_FEM 10030001 | reverse complement strand
ACTGAATTTCAATGACTAGGACAGAATTGGAGCAACGACATATGCGATTGGACGCATGTGATGCTCACATGTTCTTGATTCATGAACATTTTTTTTACATTGTACGTATGACAGCTTTCTGTTCTATCCTTATTCAGCGTTTCTGGCGCACTCAATGATACTGAATGGTCGCGAAAGGGGTAGCAGCACGTACGTTTGCAATCGGCAGTATTTACGAATAAAGGAACTCTCACTATGTATCCGCGATTCATAAAAATAATGGAAACAAATAACATTTGAAAAAATGTACGGATGAATGTGTGTGCGACTGGGTCAGGTCCATAGCATTTGAAACCCAAAATCTCGCGCTTGGTATTGCACCGATCCGGCTGCAATTTGGTGTACAGAAGTGGAGCAGACGGGCTTTTGTATTTATTACGATTTACGTCATAATTGGGCATCTTGTTCAGATTTTATGAGATTCTGAATTTTTAGACAAATTTCTTCGTATCGAGCTAACATTCCGTACAGCCCAAAATCAAACAATGAAGCTGTATCGAATTTGTCAAGGCTGGGCCGAGCGGAACAAATTTGGAGACATTTTGAATTTTTCGAAAAAATAAACGAATAAATCCAATATAATCGAATCGTTCCAATACTTTGGATTTTAAGATATCTTGAATTTTCTGAATTTTTCGAAGGAATGTATGTTCGCGCTAACGCTTGCGTTCATTCGGGAATATCGGGCTGAAAACTTCCCAGCGGTGTGAATTAAAATCGGAAATTTTTTTGATCACCAATTGGTCCAATTGGTGAAATTTTCATACTCATGAGTCATGTCGATTCCCGATCCCGACCGACACCGCTGGTGTAGTTAGCTATATCGCCTGTGTCACGTATAGTATACCTGAATTTACACCCGGTCACGCGGTGTAGGCTGAACCGAAATCAACGTTAGTTTTTAAAAGATTTTTTATACACCGCTATGAACCTCATCAGCACGTGACTTGCCTTCGTCCGTCATGTCCGTCATTCACAATCATTCTTCTATGAGGAAGTCGAAAATTAACCAGTGATCTTCGTGCAAATTCGTGAGCAATATCGACCAATGAGAACGCAATGCGCGGATTCATATGCAAACTCCGTACTTTCGTGTAGTTTTCTTTCCCTCGTCATTTCCTCCGGATTTTTTCAACGGGTTGAAAAACATTAAAAAAGAAGCAAGCAAATCGAATTATCATCTTCATGACTGTACCAAAATGCCGAATATCTCAATGAGTTGAGAAAATTGAGCCCCGCTCGATTGCGTCAATGGAGGATAATTTTAGCAACACTCCTTTACCTGCTGGTTCAAATCCAATTGCTCGCTGTACAATGTTTTTTTTTCACTCCAAGAAAAACTACGGAATTCCGTTCTCAGGCATTCATTATAACCTTCACTGTGGATAACGCCGCTTCGCAGTCCCTACCTTTGGCCTGTTCGTCAAATTTCCAACATCCTCTGTTAAATTTCTCGCCGGACCGGGAGAGCATCTTGGCGCATTTGGGTTATGCACACAGCGCTGTTCGTAATTGAAAAAGAAAACCCACTTGTGCCGGTAATGAACGATCGTCAACTTTGGCCGTACGACGCGTACTCCTCGCATGGGCGTTCCGCGTTTCGTTTCAAAAATATCCCAACGCAAACAGTCTATTTCGAAAATGAAAGGCAAAAAAATAACTGCGACCTGTCGACTGTTATATTTACGTTTACGCGCAGTTAGGATGATGCACACACGAGAAAAACAACTCTATCCGGCACCGCTATATGCGTTTTACCCCTTATACATTTCATCGATTTATTTCCGAAAAATTGTCAATTCAGTCGTGCAAGAATGTTGAGCGGATGGTTGAACATTCTTATTCGTACGTAACGCGACTACCCGAGTTGGCTGCAAATTCCATTTTCTTCTCGACTACTTATATCAGTACTCGGGCTCTTGGCTCGTCGGTGCTTTTGTTCGCGGGTGTGTTACATTTATAACTTGTTGCGCGCTATCGAATCGAGTAGATGCGCGCGCTCGCCCGAAGACACGAGAATGATCGCTTTCCGTAAACCGGGAGTGAGACGGAGAGCAAACCGACGGACGTTACCGACCGCGGTACGTGTACAGCGAGAACGCAGCTGCGAACGAAACAGCTGTTGTTTTGCGGAATTATTCGGAGCGGAATAAAGTACAGTGTGCATCTTGACAACTTCAAGTTGGCAGTCTCTGTACCGGAGACTGTACAGTAGTCGGTTGTCGAAACAAAAACGTTATTTCCTGAAATTTTCACGAGAATCTGAAGATTTCAAAACAAAAAACCCGCAATGCCAGCCAAGATGAACCATCGTAACGTGACACCGTTGTTGAACAAATTTCGAGCGTTTCTTCGTGGTGTAAGTTCTACCATCATAACCTCTGCTCGATCGAGTTTATTCAGCCTTCGAGCTTTCTTTCAGCTTCTATCAATTCTTGAAACAACACACGGGTGACTGAGACAACAAACAGGTCGACGTAAACATTGGAAATAGCGAACTTCTTGTAGGTTCTCATTTCGGAGCAAACAATTTTGATAACTCACATACTGGAATACCGTTTTAACGAATTTGTGACACTTGTTTATCGGAGATGCAAATAATTCCATTATGTAACATCGAAGCTTGCTTGGTGAAAAAGAAAATTACAATAAACTCATCCCCAGGTTGTATGAAGCCGCTGTCAGAGAAGAATATATATCGATATTGCCCACTGCCTTACTTCATATATAGAAAATTACAATGTTTGTAATGAGCAAAATTATCAAGAAAAATGATGGAAATTTGCTGTGTTTTTGCTGATCTGGTCACATATAAGCATCTAATCAATGTTGAAGGGATACAAATCCCATGACAAACCATTGTTGCACCTATATTGATGCGAGTTGCGACAGTACAATCACATCAGTCAAGCCGTACATTTGAATTTTTGTTCTGCAGAGAGATCACACAAATCCATTGAGATTTGCTGATTGTCTGGCTGCGCGTGACCAACCTCCTCCTGAAGTACCTGGGGGACCGTATCACAAGACATCAAAAATCTACTACTATGCAAGAGACGCGAGACGAGAGGTGGAACCTCCGCTAGAAATTCCGATCGGGCGACAAATTGCTGCTGGGTATAACATATTCCTTTACTACAAAATCTGTAAACTCCATATAAATATTCCTTCACGTTATGACGCGTTTATTCACGTTTTTTCACCAAAATGAAGCTTCCACTATGAGAGGAAGCAAAGCTAGGATATGTTCTATATTGTCTTGAGTCTTTACAAGATAGATCGATCAAGCTTTCAATAAAAATCGTGTCATTTTTGTTGCAGAACTGAAGCGTCTACTGCCCTGAAAGCGGCTACTCCCAACAAAATTTACATGCCGTAATAATCATACGGATGATTAGACACAGTCGAAATACTTTTAATGTGTAAAAATGAATTATAGCTGGAAAAAGAAATAAATGTGATAAATTGCAAAAGTGAATTGGAGCATGTCACTGCTAGTCAGTTACAATTACTAATTTATCGTTTTTTCTTTAAAGAATATCCAGAATTCGAAGAATTAATATTATACAAGTTGATACACACTTCATAAATTGTGCAACATGGATTACGGAGAGGCCTCATTGGATGCAGTCGGAGGTTCGTGAAATGCACCGATTATTTTTCGGTGACACGAAATAATATGAGAGTGCAAATATCACGGATGGGCGATCGCATGGTCAAATACCACTTCGGCAAAATACGCCTTCTTGGCGTGTTACAACAAAATCTGTTCATATCTTCGGAACCCTGTATTCCGTCATTTTGCTATGTCCGATCGTTAGTTATTACGTGAAGTATCAGACCTGAGTGAGATGTATGATGTATTAACGAAATTGATGATTTCGTTAATATCAAAGGAACGGTAGAAGCAACATTATACATATTTGATCGGCGTTTTATCAAATCGCCAGAACGGCGTATGCCATACGCCGAATTTGGCTCTTCCATTATATTCTGTCATTGAGATATTTCTATGACTAATTGTCGGGTTATAAAACGTCATGAACCGAAGAATTTAGCTCAAAAATTAATTTCGATCGAGGAAATCAAAATAATGAATATTTCACTACTAGAGTCCTCAGAACATTTATTAATAACCATTGCTTATTTATCGTTTCATCCAGGAATTAACAATTCGGAGAATAAATATTATCATAACAATACATACATAGATCATGAGTCGTATAGTCCTGATACCACAGAGGTGCTGCTCGAAATCAACGACAACTCCCCGAAATAATTCTGTCATATTCTGCGGCTGTTGACACCATGTACAAGTGCAGAACTTTCGTCAAAACGTGACAGTCCGATTTTTTTCATTTGATATTCATCAAACCATTAGTAATTTTTTTATAATGTCAGATATTATCGTTCATCTCAGTGAATTTTCATGAAGGAAAATGATGAAAAAAAATTGTGGCGCATCGATAGTTTCGGGCGTAATAGATATTTCTCTATTCGCAAAAGTACTGTGAAACATGGACGAAAGTTGCATGTTGATTCTTCATTCGCCTCCGTGGCATCTCAACAAGTAAGGAATGTATATATGTAATTATATATATATATTCCTGCGCCATACTCTCTCACAAAGCACAATCGCTTATTCACACACTGTACAAACTGTACATACGCTCGTATATGTAAGAAATTCATGCGCTCCCGATCTTTTGACGACAAAATAATAACACAACGCTGTATAGTACATTAACCTTCACAAATATCGTGGAACATAAAAGGTCGCGATGATCAGAATACTGATGAGTCAAGGCAACGCCGAACCCAGCCCCAACTTTGAAGTACATTGTCGTATCAATAACAATATGTACATAATTTGTTTGATGTCACGGGATGTAACAATGGCCGCTTTACGCACGTTTCGCACCTTGTGAAGTAAAATTTCGCACGATACTCGTCAGTAAAACATTTTCTGAGCTCGTGTGATTGCAACGGTCGCCAGCGGCTCATGCTGCAAACTCACACTCGTGAGAAAAAGATTCACTGCGCTCGTATCTTAAATTACTATTTTTGTAACACGTGCATGGAAAGTGCGGCTTCACGTGCCTTAAAAATAAGTCTAAAATTGAACTTTATGACAAGGCGTGATATAATGTATGTCGCGCATGTGCACATGGGCCCGTGCACGTTTTACACACTCGATTCCACTTTACACACACTTTCCCCGCCCTCAATAATTAATTTTTTTTTCCCCCCGTGACATCGATAACCAAGTCAGAAAATTAGTATGGAATTTGATTCTGATAATACTGTATCATGTCATATGTTTTCGTACGGAAGTTGAGGAAGCTGTTCCGTATTACGTTCAGCATGAAAACAGCGGCTTCGCGGTCGGTGGCCATTGGCGCGAAACGGCTACGCAACAGTTTTATCGTTTGTCCCCGGAAGCAGGGTAATCCGGTGTCCAGCATCAAAGACACCAAAGAAATGATTGCTTCTTGATGAGGCCTGGAACAATGAGATTTTTCAAAAATACTGAATCCCGCTCATCAGATGACGGCAGACGAATAAGTTGCGTCGACTCCATTTCAAAGAGCATTGGCTCTCGTAAGACGGCGTTGCCTCGTATATTTTCGTTTTCATTTCCAAATTTATCGTTGTCAAGTGAAATGAAACTTTGTAGAAATAATTAACCTCGCGTTAATAGATGGATAAGACTTACCTCACGGCGAGGAACGCTTGAACACAAAGTTCCATGAACCATCGGAACGGTGCCGCTTCCATTTTCCCGCCCATCACGAGTACCATCTCGTCGGTGAGTTTGATATCCGGCTCGAAGCCAAGATTACCGCCGGGCGAGCTCTCGAACATGAATCCAAAATCGATGTGTATTATGTGACCCTCTTTGTCCAGCATTATGTTACCGTTGTGACGATCCTTTATTTGAAGTAGATAAGTTATGACGCTATACGCGGCCATCGACTTTACAAAGTTGCGTCTTGCCGTCTGGAAATCCTTGCCAGTCTCCTCGCCGTATTTCGTCAGGAAATACTCGTACATTCCGATGTCCGTTTGACGTCCGAGCTGATCCCGTGATTCCGCATCGGGTACGCACTCGATAACGCCACACTGAAATGTGTAAGAAAATAATCGTAACCAGCACAATTAATTTTTTTGGTGAAACAAAACGGAAAAATAAGGCTTACCCCGGGCGCTGTGGCAACGACTCTGTATGGGTACAAGAAGAGATTGAGACCGACTTGCTGAAATACATTTTTGAAGATTCCAATGACCTGAAGCGCGAGCATGTCTTGCCGAACGTCGTCGCCGACTTTGAAAATAGCTGCTTGCCATGTGTCGAGACCGGCGCATTTCATTTCGACTTTGGCATTCGCCGATACGGCCATGGCAATATTTTCCAGCTCGTTTATGCCGTAACGCTGGACTCGGAAACGAGCTAAGAATGGAGCTTTTGCCGCACTGTAAGTAAAAAAAGGTGCAAATGAATTAGCATTTTGCTTTCTCATTTTTCAAGAAGATTGCACGAGGGGGATCGTTGCTTTATTCTGGGCTTCCTCATAGAGGAAACTTACGTGAAGTGCCAATTCGTTTATAACCGTGGATGGACAATTTTAAGGAACTGAGTATGAAAATTTGATAGATAAATTCAGATTGTCCCGAAATTCAGACTCTTAAACCTACACACTTTTTTCCAACAAATACCAAAAACTCGAAACTTCGCAAAATCTGCATCTCTTGACCAGTTCTCACCGAAGTCGGTACCAAAAGTTGTACGATGATACTCCGCTTCTATGAAAAATTTCAACTCGATACCTTGAAATTTGCGAAGGTATAACGCAAAAAAACTTTTTTTTGCGGAATTCCAAATGTCATAGAAACTGGATTTGTCAACCGAACATCATGAACGTTTTTTTGCTATAACAGTAAATAAATAGTTCCTAATGTGAAAAAAAAATTGAGAATTTCAGAAAAACTTCATCAAGTGAATTTTTCATGCGTAGTAGTCCTAGTGGTATTATTATCATTATCAATCATCAATATTCTCCTTCTCTAGGAAATGGGAGTTTTCTCTATCATTCCCTCGAGCTGTATGAATTCCGTTTTCTTCTCTCAGAAACTCGGAGGGTGCAATTTAATTTTTTCATCGCAGATTTTACTTCTGCATTACCGGTGCTCCCAGAAATTAATTAACGACGACTCACCTCTGCATTGGTCTTCCGCTGTTGTAATCGATATCGATGACCATAGCTTCGGGATTGGAAGGTAAGTAACAGCCGGGTTGGACGGTAATTTTTCTCAACGATTTGAGGCAAGCTTCCCGTCTCTCGGGACCTTTCGGGTACGGCCGAATTTCTCCCGAGATATTTGTAATTTTCTCGAAGAAATCGAATTCTCTTTCGTAAAACTGTTTCGCCGGTCCGGAAAGGGAAGCAAGGATACTTTTCACGAGCGAGTCCAGTATGTCGAACAGATCGGGATCTTTTATCTGTTTTTCTTCGTCCATGTACATGTTCGTGTGCATATTCCAGATGAGTTGATGCGCCACAACCTGCAACGGGTAAGACGCGATTAAGGTATAAGTGAACGATTACGGTGAGCGGAGTCCATAAGAAAATTTTTGAGGAATGTGGACGAACCTGCGAACGTTTCGCGATTGCCTTGATAAATTCGATGACATAGCCCATTGTATCGTGACGTACGGCCTGCACGAGTTGAGGTATGTAGAATAGAACCGCATCCGCGGGATAACTGCCGAGAGCGTCGACGGCGTACTGAGCGGAAATCGGATGATGCGGGAACTGTCTCGAGAAGTAGGCTAACGCTTGGATCGGTGATACGCGAGCCCAAGTTAGCATGTGAACCAGCTGTCAATTCAATTGAAAAGAAACGATGCATGACCAATATGTAAATATAAGCCCATTCGTACCTTCCATTTTGGAACGAGTCCGAAAATAAAGCGAAACATCGCACTACCTCATCGCGTAACTTTCGTTGACATATTTACGAAGTTTCTTCTACTACAAGGAAATAATTTCGTCAGTTTTGTTTGCCTTTGCGCAGATAATGTGACGTGAACGAACAAAAACTATAGGAAAATTAGTATTTTTTAAATTTCGGCTCTAATTAAGCGGAGCATTTTTAGGCGTGAACGGTCAGCCGATCATTACCAGAAAGGTTCCGATGATTTGAACATAAAAAAATTTTATCTCTCAACATGTAGTTCGTATCTCAGTTTTTTAACATCAATGTTCGTATTAAGCACTGACTTTTAAATTTATCAAACATTTATTCATGCAACTCGAATGATCATGTCTTAACTCGATAGGTAGAGGTTTGGTGGAGTTGATCACTTATACATTATAATTCCATGAAATTTGAGCGGTTTTATAGATTCTTGTCAACATGAGTCTTAAACATTTTTCGTAGCACTTGTACAGGAAATTTCATTACGTTATCTCGAAAAATTCAATTTTTTCGGAGTATGGTTCCTTGATGTTTCGAAGCATTCTCAACGCTTTGTCTTGAAAATGTTGAAAACTTTTTCTTTTACGAAAATGTAATGAGCTCTGTGAAGAGGCAGAAATTACCTCGGGTGCGTCGTTCAGAAGGCTCTCCGTTGTGACGAGATACTGCAATGCTTCGGGTACGTGCATCACCGGGATCGGCTTGAGCCTCACCAGTCTGCACACTTCCTTGATTATCGTGTCGGCGTTCTTGAGTCGTACAGGAAGGTAAACCGCGAGCACGGGACTAATTTCCCATGCGAGACGTGTGTAATCGCGCCAACGTTCGTTCATCACTTTCGCTCGCCATTCGGCGATCGAATTCTCACCGGGTAGAGAGAGATCTTGACGACCGCCCGGATTGCGCCATACCTGAAGATGAATTTATGTTTCATAAAATTTCTGATCATCAAAGTGTGAATACGAAATGACGGAAGAATATACTTCGTCTCCCATCAGCATATGAGAGAAGAAATCCGTTTCAGAAAGCTTATATCTCTGGTTGAAATAAAAAGATATCAGCCATTTGCTGGTCGATTTAAAAACATCAAAATGTCACCGATCGAGTCATAATTATGAAAATATAAGAATTTACAATCATATAAACACAGCACACATTTCATTCCCAAAATCTGTAACATCTTATGCAGTGATCCTACAAGAGGAGTTGCACTGCTGTTCCAAAAATGTGCTTCGATTCACGGTTATCGAGAGGGTCGAACTTACCAGCAACAATTCGATCTCCTCGGCGAGTAATCCGAGGATGAGATTGCGCTTCTTGATGTAATCTTTGACAAATACATTAGGGTGCGTCGTGCGTTTGCTGCGATTGCTTCTTTTGCCGAGAGCATTGCTACTTGTCGAGAGTGGCACTGTGTTGATCCATCCCGGTGCCGGTTGCTTCATCAATTCGCGACCCGTCGGCGTGAGAGAATTCAGTGGTGCGTCGATGGCGTTAAATCCACTCTGGGGCTCGAGCATAACGTCGAAGTCACCCTCGCCGCTACCCATCATCAGATATTTCTTCTCGCTGTGCATCACCTGCCAGAATCTTATGAGCGTCACGATGTCCTCGCGGAGCTGATCGGGTTCCTGCGTCGGCATTTGTCGTTCACGACAGAAATAATCCAGACAGTTGCAGTAGACGCGCTCGCGCAAAACATTTTTGCTCAGGGATCTGCCAAAATTTTGATTCATTTTTGTCGTGTTATCGTGATTATTTAGTTACGCATTAGAAATGTATTGACAAAAAACAATGCACAACGGAGACAATTTTAATAATTTTGAAAATATTCGTAATTCTAACTTCGACATTTTGTAAATTCGAATTTTACAAAGGATGCAAATTAAATTTGTACATTGGTTCCTCCTTCGATCATAGCGCATTTTGAGCATTCCAAAAATGTTGGCTTCCTCATAGCGGAAGCTTTGCGAACACAATAGACATCCCGGGTTCTCCGAAATGCCATCAGGAAGCAAGGATAAGGCTCTTCGGAACATAGAAATCGCTACTTTTCGTAAAGTACACTACAAAATCGCGTTTCAAATCTGTTATCGTCAACCGTTTAGCGCTATATCTGACGTAATTTTTTCTGCTAATCATGAATCCGCCATCCATTTGACATCCTTGACATCAAAACTTTCATCGGAAGTGGAATAACTATTTTTCGAAAAAATTAGAAAAAAAAAATTGAATTGCCATAAATTTTGAACCACTTAACAGATTAACGCCAAATTCAAACTGATCCTGTGTTCAGTGACAGTTCACTTATGTGCTAAATTTGAGCCCGATAGCTCAAAAATTGTCATCGTTATCGTGGATTCAGACATTTTTGGAAAAATTGAAAATTACATAAAAAAATACCGTATAGATGTAACGAACGTGATAAAAAACAATTGCACACTCATTCAACCGAACATGGATTCATACCTGGGTAACGTGTCGCCCTGGAGCAGCAGGAGGCCGCACGACAAGAGTTTAAATCGCGCTCCCACAGCGGCGACGTGCCTGTTCAATCCGTGTTCCTCGTTCGACGCGCCCACAGTCATCGGCAACGATCGATGGAGCAGCACGGCAATCATCTCCACCGTCTCTTGGCAACAATATTTGGCGGTCTCGATAATTTCCACGATGAAAGTGACCCATATCTCGTGAGGTTTCACGTATGGTGGATTGGGTCCGAGTTCGCAACCCTCGTAAACGGCGAGTGGACTGACTTCGTGACGTTCCGGCGAGAATAATCCCATACGCTTGTCGACGGTGTATTGCCAGGCTGCGAGCATTTCCTGGAGAAATCGTAGCTTGAGATCCGGCCTGGCCGTGAGTATCCACTGCCAGCACTCCGTTGCCGTCGTCATCGCTGTATTGGTGAAAAGTTCGACCTGCGACCAGGCGACCGAGTGCAACAATTTTCTGTGTATTCCCGGCACCGATATCAGCAGCGCCGTCGCACGCCACAGTGCACCCTGATGCTGCACGTTGTCACGATTGTGACACGAGCGTCTCACGGCCGCGATGACACGGTCGATAACGATGCTTCTTCCTTCCTCCGGTGCGACTTCCGTTGTCGGCGAATCGCTGCGAGCTAGCGCCAACATTCCGGCCACCTCGCCGGCGTACCAGGAACGTCGGGACATCATGGATAAGAGCCAAGTGCTAGCACCCTTTCCGCCGCGTGGCCTCTTGTCCAGAGAATTCGTCTGCGAAACAATCGAAGCAGTTATAACTTCCCTGTCGAAAAACTCCCATAGATTCCCAATTGAAAATTCGAATATGAGAACATTGTGTATATCTCCACGCAATTCTTCATGAATGCAGATGCAAACCGATGCAGTCGAAAATAAGCATAAAAATATGTGTTTATCACGAATTCCATATAGGGGATTTCGTCATAAGTACATCTGTCTGATAGAATAAGTAGAATTCTCATTCAACTCATATCTACAAATTGGTCTAAACAATAAACCAAAAGGAATTGAAAAGTGGCGTGAAACGAGGGGATGACGTTCTTCAAAAACTTCTACACGAACTATGGAGCCGACGCTGTCGACACCAAATACAAGACCATTCTGTCCCAATAATTGAAGTTTTTACTTCGATGTAGGCAGGAACGTCTTATCCCCAGACATCTAGATCCAACGAAACAATATATACTGGCATTCAAAAGCAAAAAAAAAACAATTGAGACTGATCAAAACACTCAACGAAAAGAAATTACACACATCGATCAAAACAATCAATCAAAAGGACGAAATACTCAATGATTTCTTATTAGGTTTTTTTTATCGGAATCTATCAGAATTTTTAAAAAAGGAGTACGACGGATTAATCGTCGCGTCGCGCATCAACTCACATTCGCAGGTCCGGATGTCGGTACAGCGAGATCGACGAATTCCAGTACGGAGTCGGTGGCGAGGGCGAGTCCAGCGTGATGCCACATTCCAGATGATGGTATCTGGTTTATATACTCTTGAAGATGCGATCTTGTCGCGTGGGGCGCCCATTTCATCGCTTCCTGCACGATCTGCTTGCAGCGCGCGGCGAAATCCTTCACGATTATCTGTGCGACGAGTATGATCAGTTGATATTAAATGCTCTGATCCGGACACCGGTATACATGTGAACATGGGCAGCGATGGAAACGACACCGGAGGTCTATTTCGAGGTCGAAACATCTTCGGTGAGACTTTTGCACTGGGAGTTTCCTCGGAAAGCAATACGCCAGTGCAAGCAAAGTGGCTTAGATTCCTATAAGACCTCCACATACAATTGTTCAGTGAGTTACTCGGTCGAAAACAAAGTTGCCAAGTAGCAATAGAGTGTCTTGCAGGTTTCACTTAGGGAACACAAATGAAACTACATACCTGCCAGAAAAATGTGAAAAATATTCTTGTTCAACTTTAAAATGAATTCGTGGTCGGTTTTGCTCAAAAAAATTCGTATATTCATCGTGTCGCTGTTTAAGGAAACGGTCCCCGAGGGCAAATTATATGGAGTACAGACCCGGGTTACAAATAAATACAAAATCGGGCGTTCATCACGTCGCAAGGTCCAGCGTGAGAGAATCGTGAGTCGTGAACTTACCTCTCTGGCTTCCAGTGTATCCATGAGATGAATACTATAAGGTGTACCAGGTATACGCAGCGTGGGCGTCTCTTCGTTCGGATCGAGTTGTAGCGAATAGGACAGCACCTGAAAACAATCGATGAAAGCTCGATCATCGAATCGTCAAACTGTTTTCACGAATCATGATGAAATTAGCACTTACTTGCAGAATGTCCAGCATGCTCCACAGTACACGGCAGTTCCAGAGCAAGTGAGGAAAAGCGTCGACTAGATCGCTGAGATACGTGTCGGCGACGCGTCGTATCTGTTTGTGCACATGATTGAAATTGACTAGAAGAAATTGTGCGTGATTCTCGAGTTCGCGCTCTCGTCTCTCGTCCTTTGGTTTCCTCTGCATGACATCTTTGAATTTGGCAAATACAGAGTCAGCGACGCTGCTTATGCATTGCCACATGCCGCTCTTGTCCTTCTGCAGATCGGAATCGCTGAGATACTCCATTATCGGCTGTAGACTCGGTTCCGGACTGTTGGACACTCTCAATGTTTCGACCCAGTAAACCGACAGTAGATACGTGATCTGTGCGAACTGCATCTTGCTAACGTAAGTCGCAGCTTCGCTCGATTTTATGCTCATCTTTAGTATCTGACTGCGCAACTCTTGAAGTTCGCTCATCGACACGCTGTCGTTGCGAACGGCGGAAGTATACTGCAACTCTCGCATTTCGAGTTTCGCACTAGTTTGCGCTATGAGATAGGGCGATTTGATTGCAATTTCTTTGACACCATCGTACCACTCGGCTGGCCAAATTCGCGCCGAATGATGATGCTCAACCGCAGCGAAACCGAATACAACGCAATAGAGCCAAAAATCCTTGAATAGCTTGAGAACTCGAGCGCTGGGTTGTCGTATAGGTGGTAAACGACGAACCAGTATCGCAATCACGGGTATCAGAGCACCCAAGTTTCCGGCGCTGCTAGATACTTTCTGCGAATATTAAAATTAGGAAATTAGAAAAAATTCATGTGTATTCAGACAAAGAAACGAATCGATT
>JABFVB010171805.1:0-13715 GCA_018812205.1 Adelognathus sp. PSUC_FEM 10030001 | reverse complement strand
GCAAACTCACACTCGTGAGAAAAAGTTTTTCCGCTCTTGTATCGTAATGTACTATTACTTGGGTTCGTTACGGGGTCGTCCCGGACACCATGTATAATTATCAGTTTCATAATACACCAAACGCTAATGTTAATTTCAATGAATTCAAGCATTTCTCGGAAAGACGAGTCATCTTATGCTTCGATATCTCGTTCTAGTCTCTTCAAGCAGCCTCGGCAGGTATCAACAGCGCTCATCCGTTTCATCGTAATTTGGAAACGATATTTCAAAAAGTACCGGCCGAATTGCAGGACAGAATGAACAGACGGCAAATGCCGGACTACACACCCAGCGATACGCGAACGGAAAAATCTTTGATTCGTTTGCATAGACAAGTATGTAAATTGTGGCCGATCTCGAAAGGTTCTATTGTGTAATTGTTGTAACTTGTAAGCTGCAATCGCACTGATGACGTGTTCTTGCAATTTCAGACAATCAAAGCGCTACAGACACTGCAGCGAACGGAGACTCAATGGGCGATTTTGGTCGCAAAGATATTTTATCTTGAAGACGTCGCGAAGAATCAAGCCAGTCACGACAGGCGGTTTAAACCATCGTTCCCATACAATCGGCCAATAACGCTGCGTCTCATTTACAGTCCCACGATAGGTAAATGAGCTTCATGAGCAATTCATTCTGAGGAGGTGTTTTCTCATGGCAGAAAAATACCAACGGGATAAAAAATAGCAATTTCTTTCACGTTGGACGGATCCTGTGTGAATGTTTCCCATCCACTAGAGACATCTCCAACACTAATTGATTCACACGAGATTTTCATGTGATGATTTGAAACCACATAAGCATCTTTATTCTTACCACGATCGAATCGTGAATTGCGGAAATTATCAACTTCTGGATCCTCCCATCATGTTAATTCGGTTGATGAAGATCAATTGACTTTTTCAGAAGATCGACTGAACTAAAATCCTATGCATAAAGTAAAAAATGCTCTATCATTCTAGATGAAGAAATAAGACTCCTTTTTACAAAATTTATCACCATCGGGAATATCTTCTCCAGTTTCCCTCGATAATGTACAAGTAAAATGTTTCATTTCAGAGTGGTACTGGGAATGCGTTGTCAAAGGATACGTGCAAAAGATCGCTGCAGTCACGGCTGGTTGTCTCTCCGTAGCGGTGGTCTGGTCCGAAGTAACTTTCTTCAACAAGGCTCCGGTGCTCTCGTTATTCGCTCAGTTCGTCAATCTCGCCAAAGTCAAATACGATTATTTGACGATCGAGGTAGTGATATTGACCGTTGCCCAATGACAAATTAATATTTCTGAAGTTTTCATTTAACAGCGCGCAATTTCTACGGGACGACCGTTATGAAGACGAATCGAACGATATCGTAAAATATTCAAAGCCATCGTTGATCCTTTCTTTCAGTCGTGCTATGATCTGTCGTCCGTCCTATGCAAAATACCTGAATCTCCTCCAATATTATTGAAAAATTGTTCTCTTCTGTTGTCAGATACTTTCGACGATGATCATTGCGTATCTGTGCTACTGCGCTTACTCCACCGTTCTGAAGATTCGCGTATTGAATCTTTACTATCTCGCGCCGCATCATCAGACGAACGAGTACAGTTTGATATTCAGTGGAATGATGTTGTGTCGTTTGACCCCACCGATGTGTCTGAACTTCTTGGGTCTCATTCACATGGACTCGCACATAATAAAAACGCACATACTCGAGACTCATTATACTCAAGTGATGGGACACATGGACGTTATATCCATAATATCGGATGGTTTCAACGTTTACTTCCCAATGGCGATACTCGCCTTCTGTTTGGCGACGTACTTCAGTCTCGGGAGTAGATTGCTCTCGATGCTTGGATTTCAACAGTTCCTCGGCGATGACGAACTCACCGCCGATCTCGTCGACGAGGGCAAAGAATTGATACAGCGAGGTAACAATTCAAAACCACGTGGCGAATAAGCCGGTCCGGGTTGTGTCAGGGATTTTTCCTATCTACTAATCATTTCGCGGAAAAATTTGTTAATGTAATCGATTGTCTATCATAATGGCAATGTTGCATGACCACCACTCATTCACCGTAATTTTAATATCGACACACCACGAGTGTTCAACAGGAACAAAAACTGGCTATCATGGGACATCGCATGAATGATCCGTTCTTTTCGCTGATATTTTGAATGTAAATATTTTTTATTTCGATACATTGTCGTCTATATTTCCGACGTAGATATTTTCGATTTCGATATCCCGTCTTTCCATATTGAGATGTGCTGCTATCGTTTCATGGGATTCAAATTTTTCTGACGAACTTCAGCTCGTCTTTCATTGTATTTCGGGAGTAGGCGAAAAAGGCAGCCAGACAAAACATCTAGAAAAAACATCACATATTTTTCTGGACATTTTGACGTAGGAGTTTTTTTTTGTTTGGCCGTTCCGTCGGGAATTCGAATAACAAGCGCTCGATCGATCATTCTCATAATTACAGAACGACGGAAACGGCAGCGTGTGGAGGACTCGATGAACCGTCGACGTGAATTCCAAGAAAGATCCAGCAATCCGGGTGCAGCAGCGTCGCGATACAGAACATCGAGACAGAGTACCGATACCGGTGAGTTGGAAACAATTTGAATGAGCGAAATAACGAGGCGATGGTGTATGGTAGAGTTCCTGAGACGATGAATCATCTTCTCCGAAGTGCGAACCCTGAAGCGGGACGAGTCGATCGAGTCGGCGAGAGCCGGACTCTTGCGCGACTTTGAACCGTCGGATTACTACGTCGGAACGAATTTTGGTACAGGCAGCTCTTACGGTGCCAACGATCCGTACGAGAGGAGCGGCTATCAGGCGGCCGAATTCTACGACGTGAACACGGACAATTCGAGAACTTCGGCATCGGTCACGGATACTAGTCGCATCGGGCAACCACCTCGTCGCATCTTCGACGATATCTGAACGGTCCACTTGGCCGTACGGGCTGTCGCTCGAACTTTGTTTCATAGCTTCATTCTACCGGAGGGTCGCAAATAGACATGCCCCGGATTCGTAAGGATGAAGTAATACTGCGGTCGAAACGAGGATCACAGTCGAGTACAACTCGACGAGAGAGATGAGCAGAATAGCTAGACGTATCGTCGAACTTGTGGATAGGCATTCATAACCGTTCTTTCACCGTTGATTCGATGATCGGGTACGAGAAATTGTGAACTCACGAATATCCGTCGAAATTCACAGTCAGGTTGATCGAACGCCATGTAAAAGATATGGGTATATATCATTTTGAGACCATTTTTACGAAAATCGCGTACTACAAGAGCTTTCTAATTCGTTACAAAAGTATATACGAAAAGATCACGATTGAAAAATGTCGATAATTATACCAGCAAATTTAGTTCAATTCGCGTGTAAGATTTCCAATGCATTGACGTGTACCCATGAATGAAACCTCGATGTGCATGATGAATGGAAGAAAAAGATTAATTCATCAGTTCGTCGAATTAGACTTGCTCATCCCCATCATCGAGTCAGACAACTCGCGGGATATCATTCGGGAGGTTTCGTTCGTCCTATGGTATTCGAACCCAAGAGACGTAGATTTCCCATGGATTATCAAATGCTTTACACGAAATATAATTTCATGCTCGTGCAATATAAAATTAATGGCGTATCGCGATAGCTCTACAGGTTGTAAATTCCCAGACAATATTGTAAATTATCGCTGGCACGTGAAAGAATTGCGCCCGAATCGGTCGCATCTCGAAGATGTTTTGGAGACTCGGTTGGTGCACACGATGCCGGATACGTTTGATACAGTCACGAAATATCGAGTATCGAATTTCGCCTAATATATTCATCAATTGCGGTTGCTTCGTATTTATTTTACTAGATTTTACAATTTTAGACCATAAAATAGAAACTTTATCATCAACATTTTGGTAGACATTATTTACTTTTCGTTTTTTTTCTCTTTCTTCTTTCTTTATTTGGTCGCAGGAATCGATCATTTGGGCAATTACTCGGATATTCACGAGCCCAGCGTGCTTTCCAATATTCACTCTTGTAAACATTTATGAATACGAAATAAACAGGGAAACATGATTGCACATAATTGAGTTTTTCTTTTCGTTGAATTTCGCAACCTGCCGGAACAAGTTATACATCGATAGCCCAAAGTCAGACGGACCGATTCCGCTATACACAAATCCTTTGAAGCATAGTGGTAACTTTTCGTTACTGTGTCTCTGAAGCAATTCAATGAAACATTGCCGAATTGTCATCATATCTTCACAGAGTTAGAAGAAGCATGCTCATCATGCATGGAAAGACAAAAAAATCTGAGATAATATCTCATTTTCCACGCTAAAAAGGTGTTGCATATACGCAATTCGGTACGCTTCCAAGGATTGTAACGGCGCTTCCGTCCACTGACTTTCGGCACGATGAAAATCCATTCCCTGCTCCTACCAATGAATCGACAATTCATATTCAACGAATTTAATAAAATATTTGGATTATGTCGAATAATTCGAGGATGCGGATAGCTCGACCTATGAATAGCATTAAGATATCATTCATGAAAACTCGTTGTTCGATCGCGATAGCAATGGCAGTTTAAATATTCGCGGCTCGCTGTGCAGATTAATGAAACGACAGAAATTCATCAAAGATTAGTCATACATTTTTCATTGAATTACGCTGGTATTCTCAATCATAGCTCTCCACTTGGAATCAAGCAATAGAAAATAGTACATTACGCTACGAGTGCGGAAGAACTTTTTCTGACGAGTGTGAGTTCGCAGCACGAGCCAAAGGCCAGTTTTACAATCACACGAGCTAAGAAAATGTTTTTCTGCCGAATATCGTACAAAATTTTACTTTACAAGGTGTGAAAATGAGATTTTACGGGCGCGAAGCGTGCGTAAAACCGCGTTTCTCGCACCGAGCCTTTTCTCGACTCTCCTCTCAGTAATCTCAGGTTCGGCGACCGCACTGAAAAAGCGTTGAAAGTGCGATCTTTTACTCGAGACTCGAAGTGATAAGTTGAGTTTACCGAGAGAAAATTCGAAGCTACGATCAAGAGTACGGACATTGGCTAAGCATATTAATAATCATTGAATCAAGCGTTGCAGTTTCCACTCCACCACGCGTAAAGCGCTCACGGAATAACGTTAATTATAATTTTCTACGAAACATAAACGGATAAAAATCACCGACACCAAAATCTCTAATATTGTTTTAACGATAAATTGCCAATGATGTTGACTACAAAAAAAAAGCTTTCACTATTCGACGGACCAATAGGTCTATGTCGATAACGGTCAGTAATTTTTGATTTCGTATCATAATTTCATGACATTTTTCAAAATATCCATCATGACAATGGAAAGCGTATAAAAATACAATTACATTATTCTTTGGACCAGACAAAGTACTGGATATATGCTTCTCAATCGAGCGAGTAAAATTCAATTGAAAATCAATTTCGCGCCTTGAATAGTAATTTTCATGAACATAATCTCAGAGAGAAATTTCATTTGTGCATCGGAGGGAAAATAATGATATTCTCAAAATGACCCTACCGCGCATCTGAGTATCATAATTGTGCGTAAGTATTTCGCCGTTTGGCGCTATTGAGTATTATCGATGAGGATTCGTGAGCCGCTGTTGAAGATTATTTAAAAGCTACGACCCGTACGCGAACGAGTGTCGAACCGTATATGTAATTGTGATGGGCCGGCGTAAATCACAAAACTCATCCGCCCGAAATATGATCAAGATGTCAAATTTACAAAAAATTATCTTTGAAAATAATTAAAATTTTGAAATTTGCGAAAAAAAATTGTTCAAATTTCAAGCAATTTTTTGAAGCATTTCGAACCGCATGATTTGAGGATTTGGCGATGAATTTTGGGAATACGATTATCCGGACGGTTTGCTGAAATTACCGTTTGAAAAAAAATTAGAAAGAATAGTTCATTCCCAACGCGACCCAATGCGAAAAAAAGTTTGTTAAGCTCGGCGGCACACGGGCCGTCGTATTAATTTCTACGTAAAGTATACTATGTAAAATGTGATTATCGCCAGTAGGAAGAACGAGAGCGTGTAGGCAATCACCATTCTCACGATCTTGACGTGCTCGGAGTGGGTTATACGATTTTTCGTCTTATTCTTTCGCGCGCTCGTCATTTCGGGCATGAGCAGTAACGGTTCGAGCAACAAGGGGCTCGATCTGTTGTTGTGTTGGTCGATCGACCGAGCTCGTCCGTCGCGATGCTCTTTCGTTACGTCGCCTTCCGTTCGCCGTTCATTGTCGTAATTCATCCAATGGATCATATCCTCGTCGTAACCGGTGCTCTTTATCGTCGAGAACATGCGGCTCGTTTTAATTCTACGAAAAGTCATGGGTGCGTGGCTTCTCCTCGCCGATACTCTCGAGTAATGATTATCGGCTGAACGATGATAAATTCGCGTATTCGATTGATCAACGTTGTTCGGGGCGTTGAGAAGAGTGATCGCAGGGCCCAAGCTGTCGATGAGATCGAACGCATCTTTCAGGACGGACGGAGAATAAAGTATTCCGGAAGCGTTGGACTTAGTTAAATTGAAGACGGGCATGTAGTCTCCGATGTATTGCGGCGAAATTGGCGCTGTTCCGTCGAGGGCTACGACGTCGCTCGACCGAGGATGATACTTGAAGTAGAGTTGCGGCAAAGTGAAGCCCGGATGAAACATTATCGCTTCTTTAGCGTAGATTCGTTGTTTCCCGTAGATGAAACGATCGCTGTAAACGACCGGGCTTCCTCGTAAGCTGGCGCATTGCCCACATAATTTGTAACCAGGCGCAAGCTTGTCGACAAGCGCAAACGAATTTTCAGGCCTATCATTTTCGCGATAATCGAGAATCTCGTATCTCGTTTCCGTTTCCTTCAACAAGCCAACTTCTTCGTAAACGTGTTCGATCGCCACGTCTTCCGAGTCCTCTTGTTCCTCGTTGCTTGTTTCGTTCATTACGTCAATGGCATTCATATCACTGTCAGCTTTATCGGTGTCACGGCCAGTCGCGATTTCTCGTTCCGCTGTTGACCGCGAGAAATCGTGACTCGTCTCGTTCACGTCCGCGAAAACTACGTCTACTGTTACGGTGCTGCACGTCCTGTTCGGCGCTTCTCGTGCCGATTCGACGCGTCGATCGAGATATGCGTGTGTCTCCCTCCAGGGTGCCGAAGTTTGCGTCGTCTGTGCTTTTCGCTCAACCATGCGTTTATCACGAGATCGTTGCGTTTCGTCGATTCGTACGTTGTGCTGCTCGTTGTCGTCTCCTATCCAATTGGAATATTCTAGTCGCAAGTCGCGATGGTGAACACACGCAAAATTGTATCAGTTCACGTTCTCGTGGGATTCGCTCGGTAGCTGACGCTTGATTCTCTCGAGATCGTACATTACTTCGAGTATCGTGCCGGCGCTCCATGCCTGCGTGCGACAACTGTCGCGACAATAGGCCCCGTCCTTGTTCGTCAATTCCGGCAATCCTCGCCAATGATTCGTCGACGCCTCGATCAAGTGACGTGATATTATCGCCTCGGTCGACTCGACCGTGCGACGAAGCTCATCCTCACCGCCGACCAGTGGAGCGAAGTGGAGACGCGCTCGTAGGAAGAATCCCACAGGCCAGACCCACTCCTGCAATTTATAATGGCGAAGTTCGATCCGAGGTCTTCGTAATCTTTTGATCTTAAAATATCTTTGACCCAGGAAAAATATTGAAATATCGGAAAAGAGTGTTACCGTCCTTGAAAAAATTCGAGTGAGATTGGAAATTGGTCGCCAAAAAGAGTCGCGATCTGATTGGGACTTCAGGTAATCAGGGCCATTCATTTAAGGAACTTGCAATAGTCGGTGCCTTTGTCTTAGAAAAACTTGAAGTGGAATGATTGGAGGTGTTTTCACATAAAACCTAGTGATTGAACGTGGTTGATTCAATACTTTCCCTTTGCGTGTTTTGTAAAGCATCAGAATGCGGACAATCTTTATTGGAAAAAAAATCGGTAATCCCGCATTTATGAGTATGAATCACGTTTGATACATACTGAACAAACGGCCATTCTAATTGAAACATGAAGTGTTATGGAGCAGGCTCAATTTGCATTACGTGCAAGAAGAGTGTCCATTTATCTTTGACTCACAAAAACTACTCGTGTCGTCTGAAAAATTCAAAAAAGGGCGCTAAAAAATCGTCAGGACCAGAAAATAGATCCATCCCTCATTTGGACTTCGCCGATGTCCTTATAATTTTCAAGGAGGGTACGTGTACAATCTACAGAGAAATTTAGTACGATGGATAATTGCCGAGCCACCCGACGTGTATCGTTACATTTGCTCTTTTGTACCACATGAACAAAGTGAAAAAGATATTATACCACTTGGTAGCAAAAACTATTCAAGACAGAGTTGCTTGCCGTGAGTGAGCCCTTGAGACAACTTACCGGGCCTTGATGATAATTCCACCCCTGAGCCAATTTCGTATCGCAGGTATCGTTGGCATTGTCGTAGTAGCCGTTGTACGCCCAGTCGGCCGGATCCAGAGTCTTCATTCCCAATGGACCGAGTAACAATTCTTCGGCTTTCTTCAGCGCTGTCCAAGCGTGTTGAGGATCGAAGAGATCCGGTGCCTTGTGTCGCAGAGAATAATTAAAACATAATATGCAAATATTTCGATCAAATAATTAGATTGCATTCAAGTTCGGTCGAATACTTACCACGACCATAGCGACGGGGAAGTTGGGTCGCAATTGATAATTAGCCCATTGTTGAGTTGCACCGTGGCTATCTTTTATTATTCCACGGCGATGAATCAATTCCGGATCCAATTCACCCGGCGTTGGTTCTTCGTTCACGTAAAAGTACTTGCCGAAGTTTGCGGTGATTTTCTCCGACCACTGCTTGTAACTCCAAGTGACGAGTGTACCTTTAAAAAAATGAACGACACGTTTCAAACACGGTATCGTGCGTATCGACCATATATAAATTGGCCGTAAGCGGCTGGAAATTCGTGAACCCTCTCCTCGGTATTTTTAACTCTCCAGAAATCATGTTCTACGATGACGTTGTGATAGAAGCGGTGAAATATGTTCGCCGAGATCGGTCCATATTTACCATCACGATTTCTACGATGAACACTGCCGTACGGGAAAAGATTCTGTTTGTATAGTTCAGCGAGGAATCCGAGGGTGCTCTTGCTCAGACCGACAATCTCGATCGCCGAACCGTCACGAGGTGTAGCGGGTTTCCCTTTGTTTCCGGCTTTCTCGGAAGATCCCATTTTGTCCATCCACGTGCCACAATTTGCATCGTTGCCACCGAAGACGAAGCCAGTGTCCGGATTCACGCCGATTTGATTGTTGAAACCACGATCGGTCATTTGCTCGTCGATCTGCTTGCCGGCGTTTCGCTCGCGGAAGCAGAGTCCTTGGAAGTGAACCGTAAGTGCCTCTTGTATTACGTCGTAGAGCGGTTGATCCTGCGAGAACATCGAGCAGATTCGGTATGAAATTGAAGGATGATTTGAAGCAACGAATTTTGTCATTTTTTGTAATGTTAGAACGCAATTCCATGTAGCAGCCGCATTTTTTGAACGTTTTTGTTGATATCAGAAAATTTCAAAATTGGATAGTTAGGTAGTCTTAGTGAACTCAACTAAAGGATTATCTGGTGACATAGTTTTTGATAAGTTTTTACTAGGTTTTACTAAGTTACAGGATAGCAGCAGAAATTTATAGCAGCATAAACCTTACCACTTGTCCAGCAGGTAGAGCCGGCGAATCGTCAGTGGGAAACAGTCTCGATACTTTGTCCGAAAGAATCTTCAAACCGTCCGGGACATGTTCAACGTAGCTCTGGATAGTGTAGAGCCACCACCAAACGGCATCGCGACAGTTGAATCTGTGTTTTTAATGCATAACTCGCCATTTAATACTGGATATCGGCATAAAAGAAAATCGGTAATGATGAAATATCCTTGTTTGTCACCGGCATTACCGTCTTCTACCCGCTGGCCGTTAACCCAACAGAATATCATTATCAGTTTTGAGTGGGAAAATCGTTTTATGACTGAAAACTTGCTAAATAATTTGTAGCAATGCAAATAACGATTTACTGATTAGTATCGTGATTGATATTTTTCAAAGTCTCTATCAATCATCAGTCTATAATAGTCCATTCGTAGACCAAATTCCAGCGCGATATCTTGAAAAATGCAAAAGTTGGAGCTAATGAAAGATGGGATTTTCGAAAAATTTCAAAATGTCATTTTTTTTACCCTTCGATAGATTAGCGCCAAATTCGAAGTCATCTCTGTTCACCCACACTCCTCTCGTGTACCAAATTTGAGTCTGATACCCCGAAAATTGCGAACACTATCGTGCTAACAAGAAATATCGAACACACACACACCTACAGCCATTCCGCCCAAATCCCATTTCTCGACGTTTTGGACCATTCTGAATACGTTGAGAGCAATTTCTCGAAAATAAAAAACATTCCGCAAAAACAATGCTTCCTCTATGTGGAAGCAAAAATGCGAGATTGTTGATATATTTAGTCACAATTGGCAAATTTCGTCAAGTACGAAGAACAAATATTGATGCGAACATCGACCTGTTGGCAGTGGATAATTATAGGATCGTGTAATATAATTACCGCGCATTGGATCCTTTATCTAGAAGATTCGGTATCAGACCGTGTCTGAGAGTGGCTGCGTATCCGAGGATGATGAATCTCGCCTCTTCGTGACGGCCGGTCAACAGAAGCATTCCACGCAGTGCAATGAATGTATCCCTTCCCCAATTTCTACTCCAACCGGACGTGAAGTGCGGAAGCCCGGCGGATACTGTCATGCACGATTGTTTCTCGACTCCGTTCGTAACTTTGCTTTTGGGTTTCGGTGGATCCAAATTCGGCGACAAATCGGGCAGCTGCGAAGAACTCACGATACCACCAACTTGAACGGAGACCAGTGACAGCAGTTTGACGAAGACCGAACCTTCTTTGACGAAGCTGGAAAATTTAAATTCCGTAAACTCTATTCATACTGGACACCATGAACAGCCAACTGAACGAAAAAATGCAACGATCAATTTTTGATAAAGTTTCGTCAATGAAAAATGTTGGTAAGTTCATGACTTCACCCCAGTACACATTCTGTAACACGAAACCAGATAATTTTTCTGGTATTTACCTCGACATAAGCGCGTAGCATTGTTCCAGCAGTATCATGTAAACGTTGACGGCGATAACGTCGAAGTAACTCGGCACGAGATAGCGGGGGATCAGTTTGAACGGCTCGGCGGCTTCTTCGAACCAATTGCCGAGAGCCAACGTGGCTTCGTCCTCCTTCAGACGCTGCCAAAAGTAGTCTATCAGCCAATTACCGTCGCGAAGATTCGCGCACAAAGGATGACCCAGATCGTTGTTCGGACGAATATCAGCCAGTAAGGATATCACACCTGCGTTTGAAGAAAATTACGTTGACCATCAGACGTTTTCTTGCATCACTGTAACGCTTTTCGTTGACACTCGATCGTTCAGGTTCTTACAAAATTATCAAACGCAACGTGATGGTCGAAACGAAACTCTACGTCGACGATTCATATTTGCATCGTCACGCTGCCACGAACATGTTTTTTGTTTTTGCAAAAATGGACCCGACCAATTTTCAATACGAGATTGTACATCTAGTTCGGTCTGTGGTAGTTGAAAAATCTTTTAAACTTTCCTGTCAATACAAGTCACAAGAAATATCCCCTTTCTCATTTCGATAATTTTCGTTAAAAATATTCTCTGCTGATACTCGTCGAAGTTACTTGATAAAGGTTTATTCCATCAGGAGCTTTTTCTTCACCGAAAAGGCTTACTTGAATCGAAGGTTTTCTTCCAATTTTTCTTATAATTTAGCCCGAGACGGTCCTACATCCGTTGATGTTACAAATGTTATTATGCCTTTCTTTCCTGCACGGAGTCATTTTATTTATTCGATATTTTTTCAGGAGGTGTGGAGATCATTAATCGGCAATGATCGGAAGTATGAGTTACCTTGGAAGCCTGCATAGACCAATGGACCGTACGACGGTATATTGTAAACGCCAAAACGATTTCCAGTCTCGTCGCGTTCTTCCTGGTCGCAGCGGTACAATACTTTGTTCATGTCGGCGAGATCCATGCGCGACACGATGGCTCGCAGATCCGAACTCTTCGAGGAGGTGATAGTTTCGATCGTCGAGTGTAACTTTGCAAGAGCCGGTATTATGTTGGCGTGCAGAGAAACTCTGATGAAAAAAAAAACAATCCGTTTGTAATGAATAGAAAATATCGTCAGCGGATGTATTGCCAATCGCGGACTCACCGAATCGCTACGACAGACCCCGGCTGAAAGTTGGCGAAGTTCAACTGTGTGATCTTGGCATCTCCCGAGTCGACTTTCTCTAATATCGTTGAGTCGCAAATTTGGATGTGTTCTTTGAGATTCAATGCGTAATCCGACATGCCGTTTATACAGCTGTCGTCTTTGATATGCTTGTCGGGAAAGTGAAAAGGTGATTCGCCCTTCCTGTTAATAGAAAAGATAATTCATCACATTTATTATGTACGTAGATAAACGTAGAACATCGGTTCTATAGAAATGACAGCGACTGACTCCGAAATGTTCTATTATCAACAACGCTGTCGAAAAATAATGTAGAGAAAATAGGCAGAACTTTTTTTTCTGTTTGCGCATTATCAAATTCACCGTAAACATCCACGTCGTCGTTGTGAAGGATGTAGGCGAAGTGAAGAAAAATATTGGAACCTTTTGAATAACTTACTCGGCTCCTTGGAACGAAAGAGAGGCTTCCAAGATAATCTCCTCGACGACACCCTCGACACGCAGAGGTCTGACGTGCCTTCTCAGATCGTTGGCGTTCGAGTCGGGATGTTTGAAAGCGGTAAACGCGACCAGCACGACACTCTCGTGAGTGGAAGGCGAATGTCTGGTTACCGCGACAACATCAGGATCCATTTGGTCGACAAAAACTTGAGAAAATTTCTGCCAGCCCAGTCTGTGATGAAGATCGTTCAATGCCCGCTTCGCCGTAATGATTCCGGACTTGGTGCTCACTAGGCCTGGATCGGCCCTTGCCAGGTCGTCATCGTCAGTCCACGACGTATATTGTCTACTCTCGTCTACAACATGGATCTGTAACAATCCATCAAATGTTGAGGTATTCCACTGATTCGACAGGGTGAACGTTCTTATAGTTGATAGCATACATGGGGTCAAATTAGGAGGAAAAGTTATCCTAGGTGTGTTCGTATGGACGTAGAGACTTGAAAAGAATAGTCACGGCCCAATATCTGGCAGAAAAAAACAACTGTGAAGCCTCGATCTAATGACTGAGGTGGGGTCCGACTGTACACCTCCTAAGTGTACACCGAGTCAACTGTACACAAAAAGTGTGCACCAAACGACTGTAGACGACGAAAAGTCGACACCAAAAAACTGTACACAATGAAAAGTTGATACCAAAAACTCTACACCGACCAACTGTACACGTAATAGTTTGTTCATTTTCTATCTTTCCTTTTTTTACGGTATTCTGGATCGAGTGTATACATTTTTTTATAAACTCTATGCAGAGCTGGGAAAAGTACCCAACAAAGTA
>JABFVB010170695.1:0-13763 GCA_018812205.1 Adelognathus sp. PSUC_FEM 10030001 | reverse complement strand
GAAAATTTGCGTAGGTACTTTTTTTCATAAAGCCTGAAATATGCGGAGATGGAGAAGAGGGAAAAAATTTGAAGGTTTTGGCCGTGTCGAAATGGCATGGAATGCCCCATATTGAGTGTAATGAAGCAGACTTGTGCATTAAAACTTCTTAATTTTGTATATCAATTTTTCCGAATATTTTCCACAGTGTATTTCTTACGATCAAACGATACCTCCGATGTGTACGTAATTTGAATCATGAGCTTCACGGTATCGATCGGTATCATTTATGGCAATTTTTCACTCAAATCAACAGTTTCGGAACATTTTTCTTATTTGTTCAATCTCCTCGCTTCGTTACGAATTTTTCAAAAGATTGCACCAAAAAAAACGAAACTTTGCTGTGTATGAGCCCTCCGAATCGACGCGTTACTCATTTTACAAATCGCAGCAACAGATCTCACAGTCGAGGGATTTCTCTCCATTTGTTTTTTTAAATAATTTTTACAAATTCCAAATTTTGAGCGGATCGTGAATGAAAGATACAACTGCATCGGATGTACCGGTTCCGTTGATTTGCATTTTTTTCAGTCATCCTGAAGCAAAATACCCTTGTGTGCCAGTTCGCTTCCCCACTTGACGTGGATACCCATAACAAACCAGAGGTGAGTTCAATTTTTATTCCCAATTTTAACCATTTTATTGGAACTTTACGTTTTTTTTTGTTCATCAGTAAGTTAATCGATAAGTTACGACTGCGTCAACTGTAACACGATTACTTTAATCACAAAAATCATAATCGAACGTGGCAATTAACAGTATTTATATTGTTTCTTATTTGATTTTACAGGTGGCTATGTCGGTCCGTCAATTCCACTCGCGCCGGCGAACGTAGCGACGAACGGAGGTGGTGGATCGCCCCTCCGTCCAAGGACGAGTCCTCCACCGCCGCCGCCGCCACCTCAGGAAGCAGGCGGTGGAAATCCACAGTCGAATCATCATCAGGTGAGTTCTTGCCCTCGCATGCACACACGCGAGCGTACCTACTAACAAATTATTTCTCATTTGTTCGAAATAAAATAATAAACGACGACGTTGAATCGTCCAACTGCGAACAAAGTTACACGTGATCGACAGTGTTATTTATTTGGTGCAAAAGTTCGCACGAGTTCGAGGAAACTGAGACCTTGCCGCGATAACGAAAATCATTATTGTGCCCGTACGCGCTTGTGCCACCTTTTGTTATTTCGTCGTCATTATCAATCATTCCCACTGAAGAAACGAAGCGCGTAAAACGAGCGTATGAGTACATTTTTATGTTTATTGTTTCACAGGGTACGGCAAGCGGTCCTTCGCCGATGGCAGCTCTCATGTCCGTCGCCGACACACTGACGTCGCCCGAACCGGTGCCACAACCGCCGCAAAATCCGAGCCCGACGAGCAGGAGTCCACCAACGACTGCTTCGAATGCTCAACAACGCAGCGTCTCCAGGGGCTCGCAACACAGCCCAAACAGCTCAGGTTTGTAATTGACAAGCAAACACTGTCAGTGTAAAGTTACTCGCGAAGTGAGAACAAGTTTAGCTTGTTCTTCAACAAAAGTTTCCATCTTCTTGCACACGGTACAAAATTTAACTCATCGACATCATTGATAATTCAATTGAATCGTGAGATGAATCTCCAAGGACCGAGTTGAGCATTTTTATGAGGAAAACACATCATGAATCGTACCTACGAACTGAGCAGAAGTAGTAAACAATCGTGCGAGAATAGTAGTGCTATGGGGGAGTGGGGGTCAAAATTCCGCACGATCAAAATTCAGAAAGAGATACAGAAATTTCGCCATCTCAAATGTTTATGTAACGATCAGTAATCTGAATTCCCGAATGTCATTTATCGGACGCTGGTTTTTCCGGCAAAGTATATTCCGTCAGTTGTTATTCGGAAGGAGGAAAATATTGATTGACATCATGTAGAGAATCGATTGATCCAAAAAGAATTTTTTTCATTACGGTATTCAAAACGGTGAATACACCCGAAGTCATTGGGCGAGAGTATACATTTTCGAGGTGTATAATCCAAGTTCCGCTGAATATCGGAGGAACAAAATAGCGAAATGGAAATGTAGAAGGCCCAAAAAACCAAACGATTGAATAGAAAAATGGTCAAGATAGCGAAAGCAAAAAGTAAGCGAATATGGAAAAAATCGGCGGGCTATTTTTTTTCCTCTACAATTCATAAGCTCAATCTTTCCCACACGAAACATTGGTCCCAAAGCTCAATGTTATTGTGAAAAATGAAATAACTTGAAAGTATCAGGGACTTAAATTTTCCACATTATGCACGTCAAAATATCATGGGAATTCGTTATTCAGACCGTTCGACATTTCGGTCTTTCCCTATTTTTCCATCACAACTTCTGAGTCGTGAATTATTTTGAAAATTCAACGTTTTGGTCGTTCACTATTTTGACCATTTGAATTAATTCATTCATCGTTTTTTAGCGATGAATAAATATTTATCGTGAGAGCGTGCCGTATTTGTCGTCGGATTTTCTTCTGGCAGAGATATATTATGGGCAGATTTGTTTCATGGCGAAAACATTTCAGAGTTTTTCTGTTGAAATTACCTCTGGTAAGGAAGAAGTGAATGTGGCGAATGGAAGACTCGGTCCTGAAAGAACGGCGTTAAATTAGTTTGAATCGGTTTGGCTCTTTGTTGAAAACACACTAACGTTAGTCTGTGGCCTTGTTTTCTCTCCGCGCAGGTTCGGGATCGGGCAGGAGATCAAGCGGCTCGAGCTCCAGACACGTGTCCTCGACCACGGTGATGACCTCGTCGGAAGGTGCTACGACACAGGCGGCCACCGCCGGCACCGAACCGGTATCGGCGCCCGCTCTTAAGTGTACACTGTGCCAGGGACGTCTCGAGGACACGCACTTCGTACAGTGTCCGAGCGTGCCACATCACAAATTTTGCTTCCCCTGCAGTCGGGATAGTATCAAGAGGCAGGGCGCAGGATCAGAGGTAAGATTCGATGATTCGACAATGTTTCACAAAATAAAGTTTCCATTGTCGTAGGTTAACTTGAAAAAAAAAAAACTGGAATTGTCAGTAATGTCTCTTCATCGATTCCAATAGGAAAAGAAAAACTTACAAGAAATTATGAGTTTTGGCTCAATAAAACTCAATTAAATTTCACAAAAGACAATCAATAGTATCACTCTCTTTTCTGAACTCTGTAGGCTGAAGTTCCATCATACGACATTTTCATTGTTTTGCGGAAAAAAATATTTATTTTTTATGAATTTTGAATAATGAAATTTCATGATCGAAAACTTGTATTACACCGTAACGAAAACATTCGAGCTTGTGCCAATTCTGAGCGTCAAATCGAGAAAAGGGTTCCAACAATTTCCTTGAATGTGCAGTACAACGAAAGTGAGAAATTTATTTTTTTTTTTAAATGAGGATATTTTCTTCCCTGTTACAGGTTTACTGTCCGAGTGGTGAAAAGTGTCCCCTCGCCGACAGTCAAGTGCCATGGGCGTTCATGCAGAACGAGATAGCGACGATACTGCAAGACGACGCGGCGAGCACGGGTCTGAAGGTCAAGAAGGAACGCGAGACCTAAAGGGACCTTCGTGCGCGAAGATTTTCGAGGCTCAAATTTTCTCTGCCCCCATATCCCGCGTGGCGGTGCCCGATGTTTGTGGGCATCCCCGTCGACGGGACGGAGGGTGGTAGCTGTTTCGGTGGAAAACCGTGAAGGAACTCACCGAACAATGTTTTGGTAAAAGCCAAATTGTTGGCTCCGACGCAGTAAGAAAAAAAAAAAAAAGTTGAAGCTGAATGACAGACCGTGTTTCGGAGCGACGGGGCAACGAGAGAGAAAAGATAAAGAGAGAAAAAATAACCAAGCGAGAGCCGGAGGCGTTGACGCGGTATTGGATACGAACGCGCGTTGTGTTTGTTTTTGTTACGATGAGAGCATCCGGATAATCTCATTTTTGTTGTTCAACTTTTTTAATCTACAAAGATAAACGAAAAGTATGAACGAAAAATAAAAACATCTTTTGCTACATCCGGATCTCGAAAAATGTACGAGAAGAAAGTAGAAAGGAAAAAATAAAAAGTTCACGTTTGTGAGAACGTGGGTGTGCGCGTTGGGCATTTGAGAAGTGGTCTTCGGCTAATTTGTGATCTGGCATTTCGGCGCGATGACTTATATTGTACATAATAAAGTCGCCGTAGGCGAGCTCTGACGATGCTCGAGAAAGTACGAAGAAAGTGTTTATTTTCGTTTCTTTTTTTGTTTGTTTCTGTTTTCGTTCTTGAATGAGGCGAGGAGAGAAACGGCGCGCGCTTCTTCCGCGATGAATTGTATAAATATACACGCGCGAGACGCGGCGCGTCACGTTTTTTTTTTTGTAAATTCACCGGCGGTGAATAAACGCCGGTGATACATATATTGTACTTAGGCTTGATCGCCTCGCGTATTTTGTCACGGACAAGAGAAATATGAAGAAACAAAGAGATAGAGGGAGAGGAAGGTATTGACGAAACATCGTTAACTCTGTACATTTTTTTAAAAGGTGGCCAATCTGCGTGGTCGGTGAGGCGAACCTCGGAAGGGTGACGTTTCCTTTTGTTTTACAGTCACACTGTATGACAAATTATCTCAGTGATATTTTTATCGCGAAATCTATCGTAATATTCGAGATTTCTCGATCCCTCGACACATACATGCACACTGAAACAAGTCGGTGTTCTCACTCTACTCTTCGAATAAATATCATTACAAGATGAAGAGAAAAAAGCGGGAAAAAAAAACGTGGCCAACTGTCTCTCGAGCCACATCGGCTCTCTAAGCAAAATAACAACACACAAACGTAGAAAAGAGACAACAAAAAAGGGTTTTTCTCTTTTTCTGTACATTCTGTATATGTGTACATACGACAATTTAAATCATAAGAAGCGTACGACTAGAGGAGTGAACATTTCTCAATGTACAAAAAAAGTGTAAAAGTGTGTGCAAAGTAACACCTTACACATGGCTTTCTCATAATTTGCGTTATTTCACAAAGCTTCTACTATGGGGGAGTATGTTCATGAATTCTCGCTTTTTCATACAGTAAGCTTTGAAAAGTTCGAGCGCGACTGGACCTTTTTCGAAAATTTGAAATTTCCATGAATATGGAACCTCTGAACAGATTCTCACATAAATTGCTCGGAATCTTAATTGCACAACAATCCACTTGTGTACCATTTTCCGAAGCTCGGAAAAGTTACAGCTCTACTGGACATTTTCAAAAAATTTCATAATGCCTTAATATTTGGAACTCTCAACGGATTCACACCAAATTTGTTGTGAAACCTTATTCGACAACTTTCCACTGAGGTACCAAATTTGAGCCCGATATCTCAAAAATTGCGGACGCTATCGAGCTCGCGCGAAAAATGTGCATACACATAAGGCATTTCGCCCAAGTCACTCTTCTAAACGTTTCAGACCATTTTAAGTATTCTGGCACGGAAATCTCGGATTTTTCTTTTTTTCACGAAAAAATAATCTTGTCTGTGAGGAAGCAGAATGAGAGCAAGCTCGTACAACATAGCGAGAAATTGAAACTTGAAAGGGTCTTTGGCAGCTAGAGCGATTCATTGACTGGCTCGTTGTCGCGGTGTCGACGGCCACGTGTCACGCGAGCCTGCAGCATAGCAGCGGTTGCATGCACAGACGCATGTATGCACCCGGGGAACGAGTGCACGGGGCATTACGTAACGGGGCGTATGGTCTGGCCTGTTGGTGAATGTATCCACTACCTGGCCGAGGGCAAACTGCTCTCGCGGTCGCCTCTCGTGTACTGCAAACCCATGCATCTTGCGGGATGCTCGACCCATTTTCCAACAATGGCGAGAGCGAGAGAGAAGGTATATTATTCGATGCAGAGATAGAGTGGGTAAGGTGTTGTGGGCATGGGTCGTATGTATCACGTAGCTATCATGTACATGTACCAGACGTTACATGGATACACATGTATGTTGATACTGCTGTTAGGGCTATGCATCACTGCGGTACATACGTGTAAACTGCATAATAGAGTTTATGTACAACGAAGTAAGAGGAAAGTGTACGATGTATATCGAGTCACGAATTCAGCGACATTGTGTAGCCGAGACATCGTAGTGAAGCTCATACAGTCAATTTTTTCACAGTTTAACCCACACTCGCGGCGTTCCCATGTGGCATTTTTGCGTCGAAGTGAAATATTGGTATCAAACACTGTATCAAACTTTCTTCAAAGAATTCTGACCACAAGTAGCCGAATGCAAATTCAAAAAGAATTATTATAAAAAGTATGTTGATTAATTTACATTTTTCACCGTACAGTTATCGACCCTACCCGAGCGAAGTCCTTTGAAACGTGCTGGATACACGAATGGAAGAGTCTCGTTACGGTCAGTTATGCGAAATTCTATTTCCCTCTCTATAATTTTAGTCGGATCCATCTAGGAAGACTCCAGACCACTCCAGACACCGCAGGTCCTGTTGATGATTGGTTCCGCCATTTTTGTTCAAGCTCTGCGCGGGAAATTTGAATTCAGTTTCACGTATGAATAAGTAAATGTCGATGAGAGGTGAGTTCACACTCGATAGTGCATGGAAATGAAATAGCAACGTAAGACAGGGCCGGAATCATGATTCAGTAACATCCGAAACAGTTTTCTTTGAGCTGGAGATGATTTTCATACACCCTCCAAATATCGAAAACCTTCTGTGTGTAAGCACACGACAAACGTCGTTCTGGTGAACTTAATTCCACGAAGAGGAACGGTGGAAGTATGAGGACGATAAGTTTGTAAACTGTAAAAATATTTTTTGGACTTTGCACCTACGAATCGTAGGATGCAGATGCGGTCGCATAGTGCGCGGAGCACGAAGATGCAGATGCACAGGTAGAACGTGCCTCTGCCAAGTTTCCTTATCGCTGATGACACGAATACGGCAATGTGCAATGGCCCGACAGTCTGTTGTCTCATGAGGCAGTCTTGGATTCCTGTCGTCTGTGAGAATTTATAGGTAACGACTCTTGAAACTGAGAAATTCGTGAACGGCAGAATTCGTATGAGGCCTGCCGACACGATTCCACTGGAAGATTGCTCCTGCAACACTGTTGCCTTGCAACAGTGGAGCTGAACTGTGGAGCTGAACCGTCAGCTCCAGCTACTTGACTTTCGCAATCGTGGAAAATCAATGAACTTCAATGAGACCACTCACTCCACACTTGCAGCGTTCTGTCAACGAGAAATTGCAATATCGACTCGACGCCGAGAGCAAGCTGCGACAGACAAAAGGCAAAGTTCTTCGTGTTCCAGTTTTCGTCAGTGGAGGAGCGAATGCGCCACTGCTACGTTATTCCTGCGACGAAGAGAGTGCCATGCCACTTGGAAAGTTACTAAGAACTTGTCACTATTCTCGCCACTCTCTCACTCGGTACACCCGTCCACGGTGAGTGTGACCACTCTTTTTTTTTCCTCAGCAAACTTCAGCCAAGATGGGTGAGAAAATATGTTGTTCGCAGAGTAGACGAAAACGAGTTTTTCACGATCGTGAACTATATAGAGGTAAACACGGAGGAAGAATTTATAAGAAAGGAGCTTGGATTTTACTTTTTGTGACGTGTAAATGTGTCATACAAAGTTTGAAATATGTTTATAAATAGATACATGAACGAAATGACGTGCCCCAAAGGGACATAAATATCATGGTAACGTTGCATTTTTCATCTCTCTTCGCTACCAATTTATGCCAATTTGTAGCAGAGTAATAAAAAGCAGACTCCACGTTTTACTTCTCGTCGTTCGACAGTGTATAGAGAGTCGTTGAAACCTTCTAGCTTCCTAGTACTCGAACAGGTGACGTGAATTATGCGTCACAAGCAGATTGTTCGAGTATGATCGGAGTGCCTATGAGCCCATCGACGCCGAAGCTCTTCGAGAGCCTCTCTGTTTGCCGAAGGAGCACTTTCCATGGCCTCTTCGCTCTATACAGATATGACGGAATTGGCTATCGGCAAACATGCCAGCTCAGCGAAAAAAATTAAAGGAAATGCCAGATGAATAATAATCCGAAATAACCATTTAAAAAAGGTTAGAGTAATGCGTCTTCCGTGGTAATAACAGCTACTGAGAAACCACAATTATATATTAACCGTCAGGAGTTCAAACCATTTTTCGACACGTTTTCCATCCCTCGGTGCCACTCGAACCTTTTTCCGAAACAACGACTCACCTCTTCTCGTATCCCTGATCGATGTTGGAGTGCACTGCGTAGTTTCTTCGGCTCTCGTCGATTCGATTCGTCGCTCTTTTGCTCCAAACTTTTCACAATCCTCTCGAATCTGTTCTCGCGGGTTGCTCGGACTCTGAGAACAAAAGAAGCAGAGAAAGTTCGGTCAGTACCGTTATCTCGGAGGCTGTTGACTCGTGTGCTTGCAAACTATGGGCGCTCTTGCGCCGTATCGATGCCTTGACGCGCGCGAGTCGCACACTCGACCTCTCTGAAGACTATGCAGAGAAATCAAGGTGCCACCCACCGATCGATTTCCCGAGGGTTGCATCCCGGTTCCACGTAGCCTCCGTGAAGACGTACGGCGGAAACTAACAACTACCTATAGCGGTACGTCTGACCCCGATAGAGCGTCGACGACCACCCTCACGACTCTGTCGAGACTTCGTCCATTCGACGCATCCGCCTCCGATCTTTCCGCACCGACGGAGAAATTACTCGGATTCAACAGAATCCAATTAGCCAGGAGTCGGCTTAGCTCCTCGTCGATCAACACAGAGGCGAAGAAAATCACGAATCGAACGTGAGAAATTGGCCAGGTCATCGGTGCAATCCGTGTTCCAAACGGGTTATAAAAGATTGTCTCTCTCTCTCTCACTCAGGGGCTCGGCGACGTCGTGTGTTGGCCCTGCAAAGACGAATCCAAGAACCGGACACTCGAATGGGTCTTGTTCGCTCTCCCGATAACTCTGACTGAGGTGTATAGTCGAGAGACAAATCGAGAACACCACCAGAAGGACTCTCTGTTTTTCTGTCTCACTCCGGTACGTACATTCCGAGCAGCGCGGGCTAACTCGCACAGAAAAGAGAGCCAACTTCGCTACGTCGGGTTCAACGAGCTGGCTAATCGAAACCGCTTCACCGAGTAACCACTCGACTCTCCGGGGTCCACCTTCCCTCCCGTGTCCCCGATTCTCATTCCCACGGAAATGATTATTTCGTTCGGCGAACGTTTCTTTCGGTGGATTGGACTGCTCGGGTTCAAGTTTGTTTGATCATTGTAATTGTTTCATCGGGGTTACCTATGGACTGTGTCAGAATCCCTGCATAAGCGGCTGCTAGCAGGTTGTTAATGGAGAGGACGAGCTGGGGAGAATCAAGATCTCGCTGTGGCATAAATCTCGAGTTTCATAAGGAAATTGCTGTGAATTGGGTTCAATGGCGCGCATCCACAATGATACGAATAATGTGGGAAATGGTTATAATTCTATTAGAACATACTTGTAATACGGAAAAGTTATTTTATGGCACTGATGTTATTCCAGTAATGCCTCAATCTCTCTTATTCCGCATTAGTAGTCTGTCGGTTTATGGTCGAATTTTGGACCTGGTCTCAAATCAGGTAGAATTTTTTTCTGGATGAGATATAATTTATTCGATTGTAAATGTGACGGAAAGTGCACAAGCCAACGTACTTGGCAAAGTTACAGGACTCTCATTCTTTGAGCCATCATAGAGCGCAGAGAAATGCCAGAAGGGATCACGAAGGCTATGTGCAATGATGTGTGTAATTATGGAAAGCTCCAAAAAAAGTTTCCAAACCTCACATTGTCACATATTCATTGGTGGACTCAACATTCCTCAGATGATTTCACGTAAACTCAGATGGAATATTGTCAATTGTGAAATTCCTTTAGTGTTTTCGACGCGTATGAAGTTGCGCATGAGCAGATTGTAGATATCTTTGATGCAGATATCTACGATTTTGCTGTTCATCGCGTTGATGCAGCAGGCAGTCCTACGTGATGGGAGTAAATCTTGTCATCCTAATACATAGTCATCTTTCGTGAGCTCCATGGTAGCCAATTAAGCCAACATTACAATTGTTGCGGGAGTTTATACAGCCATCTGGAAACTCTGTTAAACAAGTGATCCAACTATACCGTCGGTGTTGCGTTGGTATATTTATGTATACACGAAGCAACGGATCTTCGTCATCTTCGTCTTCGTTGTCGTGACTGCCCCGCGGACTTGCATCTACTTCTTGCACGCTCCGGCACGCCTTGCGGTACTATCGTATAACATTGCAAGCCAACCCGAGTAATTTCACCGGGAGATTCACGCTCGTGATAATTTTTCTTCACACCCCTGTTACGTATACCCGTCCAGTCCTCTCTGCATACAAAACCTCTACGTGTTTACTCCTTCGTGTCTGAGATTTCGAGAAGAAAGAAAAAAAAAAACGAGATTTTTTTCCCTCTTCCTCTTCGTCACTACAAGTGCTTCATTTACGTCACGCCACCGCGAGTCCGACTCGTTGATCGTCGGAGTGTAAAATAACGAAAAAAAGTCCCTCGGCTGCCGCATTTTCCTCTCGGGTGCAGAAATACTTTCATTCTAACTTTCAAATATTATGTCATCTGTTTTTTCGTTCAACAAGGGTGCAAATTGAATTACTTTTGGAAGAACACTCTAAGAAATACTCATATCGCTGTACCGATTATAATAAAAAATACGACCTTTTCTAACATTATCAGCCACCTGACGTTTCGTGAGCTGTAATTAATTCGAGGGTGCGCAATCGCGTAACAGTATCCTAATGAATTGACGCGACTCCTTGTTCGTCGAGTCTGCTAATGTATCACTTTTTCGCGATGATCCATCAACTTCTGAGCGCGGTAATGACGACGGCGAAGAAAAGAGAAAAAAAAATTACAGAACACGGGTGCAGAAAAGAAATAACTGGCAGAGAGCGGAAAAGCGGGGACTTTCGATACTCTTTTTTTTTATCTCGCACCCTCACGCGATTGGCTGAACGAGCTATCAGATCCTCCGTTTTTATTGTTGTTATTCGATCGATCGTCGCGTGTTTTTTTTGTTGAGTACCTATTTTTATGTCGTTACGTGCACAGATAACCCGCGTTTCGTTGCGACGCATACGCTGACCATTAATTTATCGCTTATATCTATCTTTATGAATAAACGTATACATAGCGCGTGTGGGCGATACGGAAAAACCGACTCTATCAAATGCGGCACCGGTGGGCAGTATTTTTTTGTTTTAATAAAAAAAACGTGCGTATTTTTTTTCTCCGTCACATGGAGTTGCAACGTGAAACTATCGTCGAACGTGTTTTTCAACGAAATCCAAACCCTGTGAATATTTATAGTCCGTTTTTTTTTTTTTCGAGCCTCGCTTGTTTTCGAGGAAATAGAGATTGAAAAATGGAAGATCACGTTTTCGACTCTCATCCAGACCTTTTTAAAAGTATTTTACACATATGTGGAAAATATTTCCTTGCAAGTTTTTAGCTTTTCGAAACAATAGTTGGGAAAATTTTGAAAAATACTCTCGCATATGCTCAAAGGCGCTGAGAACGAGGTAACGTTGCTTTCCAACTCGCGCAGTGTGTTACACAGAGCGTGAATAAATTCAAACGCCGCCGCGTACCGCTGGACTGCGCAAGAGATTTTAGGTGCCAGAGCGAGAGAGCAAAGTTGCGACGAAAGAAAAATAGTCGAGACCGAGGATGATTACGAACCGCGACCATGGGGAGGTTCTCAATGTCGGTCGCACGCCTCCGACTGCGAAATTATTGCGAGCGGAAATTAAAGCTGTTTTTTCCCCACTCAGTTCTTCCAAACGTTTCCAGTCGAGGATCATCGGACCTTTTCTAAGCACTTTTTGCCTCGACCCGATGATGTCGAGAGAGTGTAAGTGCATGGTACGAGGTCAATGACCAGCTGTGGACTTTGCTGGTTTCTCACAAACGAAAATATATTTTTAGGTATGGTTCGATTTGAAATTTTTGATATGAGCAGTGTGATGCTTCATGAACGATATGAATTTTTCCGATAATTTATTTTCTGCGAATACCACGAAATATTCGATTTCGAAGATACTTCCATTATTTTCCTAAGAATTAATTTCTAAGAGAATCGTTATAGCAACGACTCACAAGACAAGAAAATTATTTTTCGAATAAATTTTGGTATATTTCAGTACATTGTATACATTTTTGTGCACAAGGGTTTACGAAATGGCAATTCGTTTTTGACGATTCACTGATCAATCATGTCTCGAAAGAATAATTCCTTCGTCGAATTCCCACAATACTCCTCACTCGATTTTTCCATCACAATAGCTTCGTCATTCATCTCACTCCTCAATTTCCGACCACTTAGAGAATAGTCGAATTAATCCGAAATTTTTAGCAATCACTGCTGTCCGTTCGGTGACTATTAAATATATATTTTTCGTGTGTAGAAACGAGCCAATGGCCAATAAATGTGTCGTTCAACCTACGGAGGCTCTTTCGAGCCATAGATCTTCGCAATCGCGGATGAGATTCGGTTCGCACCGTCAGCGCGTCGACTGCGAGAGGAGCTCCCCCGGGTGTGCGTACCGTTTCTGCCGTGCAAACCCGAAAATTTACCGTCCATATCCGACGTATTCGATGCAGCACCGGTCGAGAGCAAGCTGCGAAATAGTTCAACGATAAATTCGCTAGTTCGTTATCGCAATCGCTATAAAACACACTTATCCGCGGTGCGATCTTCAGGCAATTTTTTTTTTGTTTTCGTTCACTTCCTTCATCCACAATTCATGTCTATGCAGAATAGGACCACACGTCCCTGCGACCGATGGATGTTAGTTTCGTCTGTGAAATATATATTTTCGAGGACAAACTGCGAAATGGTTGGTCAGCGTCCGCGTTTGTGATTAACGTGAGAAACTGTTTTAAGTTTCCCGCTCGAGAGACTCGCGTAACTCGGCTGCCGCGTGCGAAGGGCCTCTCGACTGTCTTTCCGTCTCTCTCACTCTCTCCCGACTGCGATGCCACTTGTTGAAGTTGGTTAAACGCTTAGTTTGCACAGCTCGATTAAGTTAGTCAATTTGGTACAGAGAGAAGACTCGTGGTCCGCGGGACCACCTCACAAACGCGACGACGTCGAAACTCGAGTGTTCGGTAAACACTGATAGACGAAATTTACATTGTATACCTGTATTATCGGGTTCGAGAATAATATTTTCACAATCTGCAATTATCGAACATTAAATTCGACCCCGGCGGCTTTCATTTTGAAGGATCAACATCCAGGAAGTTTTGCTGCTCCGAATCCGGAATAACACTTTGGGCAATATTGCCCAAGGCTTAATAACTTATAGGCATATTCTTCGTCATACTTTTCGGCCAATTTGGTCCAGGAAATTCCGCAAAACACCACATCTCATATATTCGTGATCGGGAGGTCAGAATCTATCGAATCCAACGAAGTTATTTCGCGGACCTCGGATTGCACACAGAACCGCGCCTGGCGTCTGGACTAATTCTTTTTGATGTGAAAACATCTTTAGCGAGGCTTTTTCGGGAAAAGTGTCCCTAGAAAGCGTTACGGCCTAAAAAAAAAACCTGAGGCCTGAAAAAAACAAACGAAAATTCGGGAATTAACAGAGAGTAAGAAGAGAAATGCAAGAATTTCCAGGCCC